>JAOXYA010004424.1:0-14418 GCA_028565675.1 Sorex palustris | reverse complement strand
GGGGGGGGGGGGGGGGGGGGGGGGGGGAGCCAGTGAAGACAGCCTGGGGCGGCAGCAGGAGATTCTGCATCCTTTAAAGGTAATTAATAGCTGTAAACAACTATATTACTAAAGAAAATCTTAAGCCAAAGACCAAATCTTCACCTTAAGAACTAGAGGAAGAACTGGAGAGATAGTACAGGAGACAAGGTTCATGCCTTGCATTCACCCAAACCTGGTTCAATCCCTGACACCTCATATGGTCCCCCCCAAACACCTCTGAGCAGAGCCAAGGACAGCCCTTGACTACTGTGAAGTGTAGCACTGTAGCACTGTAATCCTGTTGTTCATCAATTTGCTCGAGCGGGCCCACTGTGAAGTGTGACCCTCAAAAAAATAAATGAATAAAATAAAATGAATACTTGAACAAAATAAAGAGGCCAGAAGAGATGCTTTCACTAGGAGCTGGGCATGGTGTGGGTGCCCAGAAACTGCTCTGGCTCTGGGCTTGAAGTTTGTTCTCAGTCGGGATCTGGATGTTGAGGGACCAGGGATCAAACAGGACTCGGCTGCATGTAAAACAAGCACCATGACTCCTGTACTATCTCTCTGGCTATCTACAAAGTATTTAGGGGCTGGAGTGATAGTAGAGTGGGGAGGGCATTTTCCTTACCTGCGATCAACCCAGGTTCGGTCCCTGGCATCCTATATGGCCCCCTGAGCACCACCAGAAATGATTCCTAAGTGCAGAGCCAGAAGTAACCCCCGACCACCACCAGATGTGACCCAAAAGAAAAAAAAAGTATTTATTTAATTTGGGTTTGGGGGTGGCCACTCCAGGTGACACCGAGGGGATATTCCTGGCTCATGCACAGAACTGACCCCTCTTAGGGCTGGAGTGATAGTACAGCGAGTAAGGCGTTTGCCTTGCACACAGCTGACCTGAATTTGATCCCTGGCATCCCATATGGTCCCCCAAGCACTGCCAGGAGTAATTTCTGAGCTCAGAGCCAGGAGTAACCACTGCATATCACTGGGTGTGACCCAAAAAACAAAAAAAATAAAAAAAGAACTGACCCCTCAGTGCTCCAGAGACAATATTGGTATTGGTACTGGGCATCAACAATAAGCCAACTTAGTGTCCTAACCCCTATATTACCTCTCTGGCTCCCCCTCTAAAGAACTCTTAGGGGCTGGAGAAATAGCACAGCAGGGAGGGCGTTTGCCTTGCTCGCGGCCAACCCAGGTTCAATTCCCAGCATCCCATATGGTCCCCTGAGCACTGCCAGGGGTGATTCCTGAATGCCAGGAGTAACCCCTGTGCATCACCAGGGGTTAAAAAGCAAAAAAAAAAAAAAAGAACTTTTAATACTAACCCTTCACAAGCTCTTTAAGACAGGGTCTGGAGAGACAGTACAATACATCTTGCATGCAGCTCACCTGTCTTTGAACCCAGCATCCCATATGGTCCCCCAAGCTCCTCCAGGAGTGATCCCTGAGCACAGGGTCAGGAATAAGCTCTGAGCACCATCAGGTATGGCTCCCAATTCCCCAAAAAGGAAAACAAAGAACAGTTCCCAACTCACACAAAACCCATTTAATAAGGGTAGTATTTACTCTGATTACTAAAACCAGGATAAAAATGGCAAGAAATGAAACTGACAGACCCAAACACCTTATAATTGTATTTGACAGTGTATACACATCATATTCACAGCTTCTATGGAAACAGACATTAAAATACTCAGCAAAATACCAGCCAAGGGAATGCAGAAACATATTAAAAATGTTTCTAATGCCATGAGCAAGTGGGAGTGATCTCAGGAATGCAATAGAGAAATAAAGTGCCGATGCAGGTTACAGCATGTATCAAAGGCCAATCCTTGAAAACATTTAGCTAAGTGAAAGAAGTCGATCAGTGCGCTGCAGTGTGGAAGGTTTGTTTCTATGGAATATCCTCAAGAGACCTAATTTGAGAGATTTAAAGTTGTTTGGTGATGCTTAAGAATTAAGGTGAGGCATGGAAGAGGAGAAATGGATTCTCTGCTCAGTGGTGCACAGGCTCCTTTCAGAATCGTGAATATGTTCCAAAATTAGGCTTTGGTGAAGTTTTATAGGCTCATGAATGTGCTCAAATACATTACATTTACATTTACAGTGAATGAAGTACATCTTTAATGTTTTTCTTGTGAGCTGTATCTCTTAAAAAAAAAACAGCTCTTTTAAAAGAACATGATGGGGTCAGAGTGACAGTATAGCCTTGCACATGGCCAACCCGGGTTCTATCTCTGGCATCCCATATGGTCCCATATGGTCCCCCAAGCATTGCCAGGAATAATTCCTACATGCAGAGCCAGGAGTAAGCCCTGAGAATCACCGGATGTTACCAAAAAAGCAAAAAAAAAAAAAAGAAAAAAGAAAAAAGAACATGATTGGGGATGGAGAAATTGTACAGGGGTAAGCACTTACGTTCCGTGTGGGAGGTCAAGGTTCAGTCCCCAGGAGCCCATATGGGTTCCCCCCCTTCCCATCAGCACTGTGGGTCACTCTGGCACAGAGCCAGCAGTAAATAAACCCTAAGCACTGCTGGGTGTAGCCCCTAAAACAAAACTAATAAGAAGAATAAAAAGAATAAAAAGAGCCTCATGTTCTCTTGGTTCTTTCCTAAGCCAATCATACACAAACTAGGCTTCATATCTTTTCTATGACTTTTTCTATCACTCTTCAATTTAGTTGGAAAATTTCGCAATTCCTAGAATTTTTTTTCTTTTGAAAGGTCACACCCTGTGCTGCTTACTCCTGAATCTGTGCTCAGGGATCATTCTTAGCAGTGCTCAGGCACCCATATGTTATGCCAGGGATCAAATCTAGATAAACCACATGCAAGGCAAGTGCCGTCTCCACTGTATTATCTCCAGTCCTAGAAATTTTTCTTAAAATCATTTATCTGGAACTGGAGCGATAGCACAGCGAGTAGATCATTGGCCTTGCACACGGCCGACCCGGGTTTGATTCCCAGCATCCCATATAGTCCCCTGAGCACCTCCAGGAGTAGTTCCTGAGTGCAGAGACAGGAGTAACCCCTATGCATTGCCGGGTATGCCCAAAAAAGAAAAAGAAATCATTTATCTGGGTGAGGTAGAGCTAGTACAGTGGGTAGGGCCCTTGCCTTGCATGCAGCTACCCAGGTTTGATCTCGGGCACTCCGGATGGCCTCCTGAGCCCTCCAGGGGTGAACTCTCTGAGTGCAGAGAGCCAGGAGTAAACTCTGAGCACCTCTGGGGGTAGCCCTAAAATCGAAGACAAAGAAAGAAAAAGAAAGAAGGAAATGGATGAAAGTCCCTGCTGCTGGGGCTGAGCTATCTTTCTCTGAGCCTAGGGCTTGGAGGAGTATGGGACGGCTGGCCCATAGCATGAGGAAAGCAGGGAGGATATTCTGCCCTTCCTCTACCTCTCCCCAAGCCCTCCTCGGCCCCTGCATTCTTCCAGCCAGCAGGAAGCCAGACAACCCAGAAGTCAGGCCACTGTCATTAGACACCAGCCTCCAGGCCCATGAGTAGGACATGGGGCCATTGGAGTGAGACCAGCACACGCCCCTCCTGCAAGGGTCACTGACCTCAGTCAGTGCCCCAGTTCCAGCCTCCAGATGGGTACCAGGAAGCCTTGCCCAGACGACCAAGGCCTGTCACCACAGCGGCTTCTCTGTCGCTGCTCTTAAGATCAGAGTGTCTTGTGACCTTTCCCAAAAGCAGCTGCTGTGGCCTCCAGGGAGTCTTGGATCCTGGTGACGTAGGAACGCCGTCCCTTCCTATGTTTGAAGCCCTTCACTTAGTTGACCAAAGTGGCTTTTTTGGGGGCTGGAGAGATAGTACAGCGGGTATGGCTCTAGCCTGGCACACAGTCGAGCCAAGTTCACTTCCTGGTACCCTGTAGGGTTCCCTGAGCCAGCCAGGAGTGACCCCTGAGTGTAGAGCCAGGAGTAAGCAGGAGTACAACCGGGTGTGGTCAAAAGAAAAGAAAAGGTAGGAGAGTGCTTTAGAAGGAGCAGCCCTATTGAACAGAGCCTTTGTCTGACACTAACCACGGCCCTGCCCTGTTGCTTTTATTTTAATGACCAAAAAGATGGTCACATGGGCTGGGCTGAGTTCACTCGGTGGCAACAAGAGGCATCAGCATTCAACTCAGTCACCAGCTGTACCCTGCCATGGACCGAGCACTTGGTTAGGACCTCAGGGCACTCTCTGCAGCGTGCTCGGGCAGGCGCAGGCCAGATGAGCAGACCTGGGTATTTCTAAACAAAGGTGGTGACGGTGTCTCTGGGCCGTCCTTGGGTGCCCCCGAGAACTGGCCACTGGCCATATCCTCAGTGCAAACCTCCTAGCAACTGGGGAGGAAGCTGGGAACCCCACCCTGAAAGAGCTTACAGTATAATGAGCTGCCAAACCCATTAAATAATGGCATCTTCCCGGAAGAAGGTATTTATAAACCAGCTTCTAAGGCTGCCCCAAAGCTTCGTGCATTTTGTTGTCTTTGTAGCACTGTTACCGCCTCTGCCTGGTCCCTGGCTGGTCACAGGCTTCAAAGGAGGGTGGGGGTTTGCCTCTGTGGATCCAGCCCTACCAGAAGGACCTGCCATCTCACCCCCCCCCCGCCCCTGCTGCCAAATGGGCAGCTGGCTTTTGAATGAGTTTGTTAATTTTTTTTCCCTCAGCTGGTTGGTAAACTTGATTTTCTTTTGGTGGAATCCAAATCACTTCCCTGACAGAATTGTGTTTGCTTGGTCAGTGAGCCCTGGGTTAGGTCATGTTCCCCTTTAATGTTTACTTAACAAATGTACTTTATTCTCCCGAAATAACCTAGCTTAATTGAAATGTTTAAAAAGTGTAGAGACGGAGTCGGGGGGGGGGGGGGGAATAGTACCCTGAGTAGGGTGCTTGTTTTGCATGGGGTCAACCTGGGTTTGATTCCTGGAATCCCATAGGTCCCCCTCAGCTGGCCAGGAGTGATTCCTGAGCACAGAGCCAGGAGTAAGCCCCCCCAAAAAAATTTTTTTAGAAAAAATTAAAAATAGGAGCTGGAGCAATAGCACAGCAAGGAGGATGTTTGCCTTGCATGCAGCCCACCCGGGTTCAATTTCCAATATCCCATATGGTCCCCTGAGCACCGCCAGAGGTAATTCCTGTATGCAGAGCCAGGAGTAACCCCTGTGCATCTCCGGGTGTGACCCAAAAAGCAAAGAAAAAAAAATAAAAATGAAAAAGCATAAAATGTTCAATGAGATTTCAGAGGATTGGAACCCAGTCTTTGCATGCAGGAGCCCAGGGTTGAGTTCCAAATACCTCATAATTCCCTAAGCACTGCTGGAAGCAACACAAGCACAGAGCCACTGAACACACCACTGAATGTGGCCTCTAAACCAAGTAAATCATCATCATAACAATAGTCATGGGGCCAGGGACCACGTGGTCTGCTGGTTCCTAGTCTTGGGTTCAAGACTCAGAATCACATGGTCCCCAGAGCACATTGGGCACAGACCTGGTAGCCCCAGCTGAGCTTAAGTAAAACAGAGCCATGTATTTCCAGGGGTAGCCCCAAAGTTCCTGAGCATGGCGTATTCCCCATTCTCCAAAAGAAAAAAAAAGATGTAATTCAATGGTAGAGCACATTCAGCAGTCTTGTGTGTGAGACCCTGGGCTCAATCCACAGCACTGCACTAATAATAATAATAATTGTAATTATAATGTTGTTTTACCCCTATAAAAATATGGGGGAAAGAAAGTGTAGAGCTGCAAACAGTATGGTATTTCTTGTCATAACTAGAAAATAGAATTCATTGTCTTTTTTTTTTCCTGGACTGTGAGATTTTCTTTCTCCAAGTGGCCCCATCAAAAATAGACTGGTAGGCTGGAGCACTAGTACAGCGGGTAAGCCTTGTATGCATCTGACCCAGGTTTGATTAGTGCCCCACCCCCACCCCCACATCCCATAGCATCCCCCCCAAGCAGTCAAGAGTGATTCCTAAGCATCACTGGATGTGACCCAAGAAACCAAAACAAACAAAAAGAAATAGACTGGTGCTTGTAGTTATGATTACTTAGAAGAGAAACCAAATGGAATATTGGATGGGAACCCAAGGTCATTACACTCAGACCTATGGGACAGTGCAAAAGAGCTATATTCTCTAAGATGTGCACATTGCAAAACCCTTTTTGGTGGCCAAGGCTATGCAACAGTTTCCTGGACTTGCCTACTTGTGATGCAGAGAGGAGGCCTTCCCTTACAAATCCAGAGAACTGAAGGTCAAAGCACTTGCCCACACTTGCTTCATCTCCCAGACCTCAGGAAATCAGTTATGCTATAGTCTTCCATACTTCACGCTTCCACCCCTAGTTCTGGGCCCAAATTACTCCTCATCATATCCTACCCACTAGCATGAGCATATTAGCAAAGGATTATTCCTCTGGAGAGCCACATCTGGTACTTCCAGTCAGAATAAATGCCATATCCTCATGCCATTGGTAGATTAAGACTGTGTTGCTATAAAGAAAAGACCAACTCCTCTAGCCTTGGATTAAGTGGTTTAGTGTATGGAGCCAATTGTAACTAATGGACAGATGACCTTTGCCTACCTCCTGGGGTCATCAGTGCTCTAGCACTCAGGTCCCATCTACAAGGATCTATTTCTTTCTTGGGCAAGGGACAAAAAGGATGGGTCAGTTTTGAGTGGTTGATTTCCCATCCTCAACCACTTTTTGGACATATTTTGGTTTGTGTTTTGGGTCACACCCTGTGATGCTCAGGGGTTACTCCTGACTCTTAGCGCAGAAATTACATCTAGTCGTGCTTTTAGGGCTAGAGTGATAGCACAGCGGTAGGGTGTTTGCCTGGCACGCGGCCAGCCCGGTTGACCAGGGTTTGATTTCTCCGCCCCTCTCAGAGAGCCCGGCAAACTACCGAGAATATCTCACCCACACGGCAAAGCCTGGTGAGCTACCCGTCACGTATTCAATATGCCAAACACAGTAACAACAAGTCTCACAGTGGAGACGTTACTGGGCCCACTTGAGCAAATCGATGAACGGGAGGACAGTGCTACTGTGCTACAGTGCTTTTAGGAACCAGTGGAGTGCGGGGTTCTGAACCCAGGTCAGTCGTGTACTAGGCAAGCTCCCTCCCCGCTGTACTGAATCTCTGGCCCAAGTCCAGACATATTTAGTGAGCATGTGCTACCCCACCCCCTAAATAAAACATCTTTCTTATTTTGAATTTTCCTTCAATATGGTTCTAACTCAGAGGGCATCGTGTTACAATGAAGTAAGTCAGAAGGGATGACCTTTCTTATATGTGAAACACA
Organism: Sorex palustris; assembly: GCA_028565675.1. Lineage (NCBI taxonomy): Eukaryota > Metazoa > Chordata > Mammalia > Eulipotyphla > Soricidae > Sorex > Sorex palustris. The sequence continues at coordinate 7,085 of JAOXYA010004424.1, read as the reverse complement.
AAGAAACCATGTAAGGGAGCAGATAACTTGTGATGAAAACAAAACTCTTAGACTCCAACAGCAGAACCAAGGTTACCAAGAGAGGGCAGAAGGGAAGCGAGGAAGGGACATGAACAGGGACCTAGGAACACTGGTGATGGGAATTTGGCACTTCCGGTGGTGGGTGTGGTTCAGTAACCTTATTTGCCTAAAGCACCAACAAGAACCCTATTGTAAACTGTGTATCACAGTAATAATATACGGTAATAAAAATTAAAACTCCAGGGGCCGGAGCTATAGTACAGCGGGTAGGGCATTTGTCTTGCATGCAGCTGACCTATGTTCGATCCCCGGCATCCCATATAGTCCCTGAGCACTGCCAGGAGTGATTCCTGAGTGCAGAGCCACATGTAACCCCTGAGCATCACTGGGTGTGACCCAAAAAGCAAAAATAATAATAATTATAATTAATAAATAAATAAAAATTAAAACTTTTTATTTAAAAAGGGGCTAGAGCAGCACAGCAGGTAAACTGTTTGCCTTGCATGCACTTGACCCTGGTTCAATCCTCAGCACCCCATTTGATCCCGCAAGTTCACCAAGAGTGATCCTTGAAAGAAGTAGACCCTGAACATAGCCAGGGGTGGCCAAAAAAAAAAAATAGAAAGAAAGAAAGAAAAAATATTTAAGGGGGCTGGAGTGATAGCAAAGCGGGTGGGCCATTTGCCTTGCACGTGGCTGACCCGGGTTCGATTCCCAGCATCCCATATGGTCCCCTGAGCACCGCCTAGAGTAATTCCTGAGTGCAGAACCAGGAATAACCCCTGTGCATTGTCAGGTGTGACCCAAAAAGAAAAAAAAATTAAAAGAAAAAAATTAATAAAAACTGGTCTGGAGCAATAGCACAGTGAGTAGGGTGTTTGCTTTGCATGCAGCCAACCCTGGTACGATTCCCAGCATCCCATATGGCCCCGTGAGCACCGCCAGGAGTAATTTCTCAGTGCAGAGCCAGGAGTAAACCCTGTGCATTGTCGGGTGTGACTCCCCCCCCCCAAAAAAAAACTTCATCCAGGTCATAAAAAATACCCACAAAAATATGCCCTGAGTCCCAGGGAGGCCTTGGTAAGAAATGAACATGTTTGGCTAAAAGCTTTTAGCATAGCTTTCTTCCCATTCACATTGCAGTCCCTTAGAACCCTCTCTGAGAAAATCCATCTTTCACTCAAACTTAAAATCTCTTAGCTGAAGTTTCTCCTTAGGCCCTTGTGGAACGCCTGTGAGGAAGGTTCCAGAAGGACTTCAAGTTGCTTTCTTTACTATTTGAGGTGCATATTTTCCAATGCCCTGTGCTTCCAAGGGCAGGGGATTAAAATAGAGCAAAGATGCCTCTGGGTGAGAAATACCTCGGTGGAAGGGAAGGAGGTGGGGTAAGGAGTTCTGGAATCCAAGGGCTCCTTGTTTGCATACACATGCAAAGCTCTGTGGAGACTCCTACAGCCAGCCCTGACGCAGGTAACACAGGTCCAGGGACGTTTGTAAAGCAGATGGGGCATCCCTGGAAGGTGTCAAATTGACAGGATCTGGGTGGCTGGACCCCGGTACCAGTACACACCCCCACCCCCCTTCCAGGGCATCAGAGACAGCTACCTGCTCCGTCTGGCAGAGCCAGGGGCCGGTAATTATGTCAACTGGCTCAAACCCGTTGACTCAGAATCAAAGACCTTATTTTGCCATTTTATTTCCCTTCACTTGCCAATTCTTCCCGCCCCCTGGCGTTGCTCTGAAGTTTGGGCAGTTTGAACAAGGAAACTCTGTTCCTCTGGAAATTACCTTTCGCATAAGTTCAGTGTTTTTCTGTCCAGATATTTCATAAGCAATTCAGGCAGCATTAACTGGACACCAAGAAACATACTTGGGATTCTCGTAAACGTTTCTTGGAGGAAGGAGAGAAGACAGGACACTGTCCAGTATTCTAGTCAGAACCAAGCAATACAGAGCAGGAAGTCCAGGCCCCAAACAAACAGAAGTTTTGCCCTTCTCATTTTTAAGCCATTTGGTGACTCAAGGTACCCCACTTCCTCTTGTGCTCTCAGTCCCCTGACCCCTAGAATGCCAGCTACAGGCCCTGTTCCGAGCCTAGAATACTTTCTGTTTAGGCAGAACAATGCCCCCCAAACCACTGACTCCATCCATTGAGAAATGTTCTTTTAAATGGTATTGGGTCCCCTTCAATCAACTTCTTGGGAGAAAACAAACCCCAATTATTCATCATATCCTATTAGGCCAAACTTGAGAGCAATTTATATGGTAATGAGGAATTTACTGGGTTTGCTGACTGTATTCTTTGTGGCTGAGTCTAGCCTAGGGGTTATTTGTTTGGTTAGTTCAGGGACCACACCCAGCAGTGCTCAAGGGCTACTCCAGGCTCTGTGCTCAAAGGTTGCTCTCAGCGATGCAGAGCCAGGAATCGAACCAAGGACTCTTGCATGCAAAGTCTGCACTCAGCCCCTTGAGTTGTCTCTTGGGCACAAATGGAGGGATTATTTCTCTCTTTTTTTTCCATTTTATTCAAACACCATGGTTTACAAAGTTGTTCATGATGATTTGTTACATGCAGGCAGTATACCAATACCAATCCCACCATCATTGTCACCTTCCCTCCTGTATTGTCTCCATCTTTCCAACCATCCCTGAAGTCTGCCCCCAGAGCAGGTCCACATTCATTTATTTTATACTGTTTGTTACCACTAAATAATCAAAAACTACTTCCATAGAAAAAAATTTGTGAAAGTCGTTGTATCCCACCAAGGGGACATTAAGTCTTTGTCTGAGGGTTTACTAAGCTGTTGTTGCAAGTTAAGCCTTCTGTGTTCGTGTTTTAGTTGAGATTGGTTGGTTTCTACATGACATCCCATCCAATCTGGTGTGCTTCTACTGGGATGTCAGTGTTGTGGAGTTTAGAGATGTCACACGGCCACTCGCTCCAGAAAAACCAGAATATTTAATGGACAGTCCAGCCGGAGGCATGGTGGTGACTTTGGGGAGTGGGCATGGCTTCTGGGACTTTGTCGGGGTGAGAGTTGGCCAGCCCTCTCCAAAATCTCCCCAGAGGTCTCAGTTGCAATGGTGTTTGAGATATTTTGCAGCTATTTGATCTCTTTCGAGATTTAATTATGAGTCTCTGGAACAAGGATGGTAGATGAGCTTACATGGCAGTGGGATGTGGGCGTGGCTTCCAGGCTTCCAGAGTATGTGGACTTGGGGGAGAGGTCACCTTTCCTTACTCCCAGAGGCCTGGAGTTTTCAGCCAAAAAAATACCAGGTACTGGGGCTGGAGCGATAGCACAGCGTGTAGGGCGTTTGCCTTGCACGTGGCTGACCTGGGTTTGATTCCCAGCATCTCACATGGTCCTCTGAGCACTGCCAGGAGTAATTCCTGAGTGCATGAGCCAGGGGTAACCCCTGTGCATTGTCAGGTGTGACCCAAAAAGAAAAAAAAAATATCCGGTATCTAAAATTTTTGGCAGATTGGGTTCTCTGTGGAGCTCAGTCCTGAGGCAGGGGAGTTCCACAGGAGGCGTGGCAGAGGCTTTGGGGTGTGGGAGTGGCTGCAGAGGTTTTGTTAGGCTTTGGGGCAACACCCAGGGAGCCAGTCCGCCCCCTCCAAATGGAGGGATTATTTCTAAGACTGTCGTGGTCATGTTCCTCTAATCAAGGGCAAACAAGGGGAGCCCTCAGAGTTTGGAAATTGACGTCCTCCCATTGACTCCTTTTTTCTCCCTGACACAGTTTCACAGTGTCCTTAGCTTAATCAAAGGAGCAGGAGAGAGAGGACAGATGTAGAACTTCCTGTACTCCTGTGAGCCTCAAGAATACTAATGAAAGGGTTGGGTTGGGTTTTGATCGGAGCCACACCCAACAGGGCTCAGACTTGGCCTTGGTCACCAGGGCCACATCTGTTGTCCCTAGGTGTGGGCTGCGCCACATCAGGGGGTGCGACACCACTTTGGGCCTTGTGCACCTTCAGTATATGCCCCTCCCCCAGAAGCCATCTCCCTGCCCTACTGAAAAATCAAAGATTATCTTTTAAGACAGTTATATGAATATTTCTTTGGGCTGGAGCAATAGCATAGCTGGTAGAGCATTTGTCTTGCATGCGGCCGACCCAGGCTCGATTCCTCTGTCCCTCTCGGAGGGCCTGGCATGCTATTTAGAGTATCCTGCCTACGCGGCAGAGCCTGGCAAGCTACCTGTGGCGTATTCAATATGCCAAACATAGTAACAACAAGTCTCACTTTGTGTTCCTGGAGCGAACAGATACCATTGGGCTACACTAGCATGCAACAGGGATGAATGGAGATGTTACTGGTGCTTGCTCAAGCAAATCGATGAACAATGGGACGACAGTGCTACAGTGCTATATGAATATTTCTTTCTTTTTCTTTTTTTTTTGTTTTGGACCACACCCAGCAGTGCTCAGGGCTGACTCCTGGCTCTCTTCTTAGGGATCACTTCTGGTGGGGCTCAGGGGACCTCATGTGGTTCCAGGAATCAAAAAAGAATCAACTGTGTGCAAAGTATCACTGTATCACTGTCATCCTGTTGTTCATCGATTTACTCGAGCAGTAATGTCTCCATTCGTCCCAGCCCTGAGATTTTAGCAGCCTCTACTTACTCATCTTTCCCAATACAGTACGGCAGCATTGGGAAGGACGAGTTGTGTGCAAAGTAAGTGCTTTAATCTCTGTACTTCTGTACTATCTTGCTAGCCCCAGTTATAAGAATTTTTTAGATATTTTTATAGTAATCAATAATTGGGAAAGGCAGAGAGATAGTACAGCAGATAGGGCACTTGTCTTTCATGGGACCTACTCAGGTTCAATCCCAAACACCCATCTGGTCCCCTAAGCCCCACCAAAAGTGATCCCTGAGCACAGAGCCAGGAGTAAAAGCTAAGCATCACCAGTGTTTTTTTTTTTTTAAAAAAAGGTAATTAATAATATCTGTAAATTTTTTTAATGGCTTTGAGGCAACACCCAGCAGTGTTAAACTGGGTCTACTATAGCTCTGTGATTGGAGTTTCCTTCTGGCAGTGCTCAAAGAACCTTGTGATACTGGGAATAAAACCTGGTTCTCCTGTATGAAAGCATGGACTCAAATCCTTCAGCCATCTCTCTCCAGCCTTATAATAATCTTCTGAATCTTAAGGTGAAGACATTAAGTGAATTCATCTACTTTCCATCCACATTAAATAAAATTAAAATGAAAAACATGATAATCACTATAATCCTCTATTCTGTGATTTTTGGGGGGGGGGGGTAGGCATTACACCTGGCCATGCTCAGGGCTTACTCCTGGCTCTGCACTCAAGGATTACTCCTGGTGGGCTCAGGCAACCATATGGGATGCCGGGAATGGAACCTAGGTTGTCTACATGAAAGGCAAATGCACTACCCTCTATATTATCTCTCCAGCCCTCTGTGTTCCCTTTCATTGGATAGATATCAGGATTGACTTTCCACATTGTCATGATAAAAATGACCAACATATTTTTCCCGACTCTGTATTGTGTCCTATTCGTAGTGTTAAGTTCTCTGCAAGCTCTCCAATTTGCTCTTCTCATCAAGAGTACTATGTCATGGGCTGGGAGTAGAACTCAGTGGTAAATCACTTGCCTTGCAAGTGTGAGGTTCAGAGTTTGACCCCAACACTACAAATAAAATAAAATTAAATACAATAGTAATAATACTATGCTTTGGAAACCATTAAATTCATTTTTGTAATTAAAAAAAAAACTAAGGCTTGTACACTCTAGGGGTAAAGGCAGCTCAGATAGGGAAGGGAGCACCAAATAAAGGGTGCTGGGAAGATCCACCCAGGATGGGAGATGCATGCTGAAAGTAGTCTATAGACCGAACATGATTGCCACCCAATGTCTCTTCTGCAGACCACAGCACCCAAAAGGAGAGATAGAACAAAAGGGAGTGCCCTGCCACAGAGGCAGGGTGGGATGGGGGATGGGGGGTGGGAGGGATACTGGGATTGGTGGGGGTGGAGAATGGGCACTGGTGGTGGGATGGGTACTCGATCATTGTATAACTGAAACCCAAGCACAACAACTTGTAAGTCTACAACTGTACCTCATGGTGTTTCACTAATAAAACAAAAAGAATAAAAAAAAAGAGAGAGAAATTTTGCTGGCAAAACTGGACAGCTAACTGCAAAAAAAAAAAAAGGCTCAGATCTCTACCTAACACCATGTACAAAAGTAAGATCAAAATGGATTAAAGACCTCAACATCATATTAGAATCCATAAGGTACAATGAAGACAAAATTGGAAAAACCTTTCATGACATTAAAGCTAATGGTATCTTTTAGGATGTCACGCCACTGGCTAAGCAAATAAAAACAGAGATAGACAAATTGGACTATCTAAAACTGAGAAGCTTCTGCACCTCAAAAGAAACAATGACCAAAATACAAAGACAGTCTACAGAATGGGAAAGGGTATAAACCCAATACCCATCTGACAAGGGGTTGATATCAAGGATATATGAAGTAATGGTTGAAATCCACAAGAAGAAAACATCCAACCCCATGAAAAAATGGGGAAATGAAATGAACAGAAACTTTCTCAAGAAGAAATCTGAATTGCAAAAAAGGCACATGAGAAAATGCTCTACATCATTAATCATCAGGGAGATGCAGATCAAAACCGCAATGAGATATCATCTCACACCACAGATTGGCCCACATGCAAAAGAACAAAAGCAACCGATGCTGGCACAGATGTGGTGAGAAAGGGATCCTCCTCACTACTGGAAGGAATGCCAACTGGTTAAGCCCTTTTAGAAAATAGTATGGACGATTCTCAAAAAATTAGAAATTGAGCTCCCATTTGACCCAGCAATACCACTCCTGGGAATAGAGAAGCAAAACGTCTAGTCGAAGTGACATCTGCACTTGTTTGTTCATTTCAGCACTCTTTACAATAGCCAGAATCTGGAAAAAACCTGAGTGCCTGAGATCAGATGACTGGTTAAAGAAACTTTGGTACATTTACACAATGGAGTACTATGTAGCTGTTAGAAAAGATGAAGTCATG
>JAOXYA010004386.1:0-13172 GCA_028565675.1 Sorex palustris | reverse complement strand
GGAATGTCCATATTGTTTTCCAAAAGGGTTGGGTCAGTTGATGTTTCCACCAGCAGTGAATGAGGGTTCCTTTTTATCTGCATCCATGCTAACACTATTTGCTGTTGCTCTTTTGAGGTATGTCAGTTTCTGGAGTGAGGTGATATCTCATTGTTTTGATTTACATTTCCCTGTTGATTAGTGATGCAGAGCAGTTTTTCATGTGCCTTTTGGACATTTGTACTTCTTTGTGGAAGTTACTGTTCATCTCTCCCCCCCCTTTTTTTTATAGGGCTTGACTTTTTGCCTTGTAAAAATCTACCAGTGCTTTATATATATCTTGAATATTAACTCTTATCATATGAATGGTGGGCAAATAATTTCTCCCAGTCTGTGGGGTATCTTAGTATTCTGCTCATTTTTTCTCTTGAGGTGCAGGAAGCTTCTTAATTTAATGTAGTCCCATTGTATAGCTCTGCTTCCACTTGCTTGGCCAATGGCATCTTCTTCAAGATGCCTCTAGCTTCAATTCCATAGTGAGTTCTGCCTATGTTTTCCTTTATGTATTGTATGGACTCAGGCCTGATATTGAGGTCTTTAATCCATTTAGATTTTACTTTTATGCATTGTGTTAGAAAGGGGTCTGAGGTTTTGGGTTTTATTTATTTATTTTGCATGTGACTGACCGTTTTCCCAGCATCACTTGCTGAAGAGACTTCCGTTGCTCCATTTCAGTGTTTGCTCTTTTATTAAAGATAAGCTGACTGCTTCATTCTTTCCTGCCTCATGCAAAAAAAAGGTTTTTAGTCACCTCTTTTATTCTCAACCCCTCATCCATTTGAGCAAATCTTTCTGACTTACACAGGCATTTAGAGCTTTAAAGGTCAAAATCTGGGACAGAGATATTGCTCTACAGGACAAGCACGTCCTTTTCATGTTGGAGGCCTGGGATCCATCCCATGAGCACCACAGGAGTAACCCCCATGCACGAAGGCAGGAATAGTCTCTAAGCACCCAAATAAAAAAGTCAAAGATATTAAACTTTTGTCTCCCTGCCCCAGACATTAAATTTTTTATTCTACTTTGATTTTAACTGTCTCAACATGTATATAAGATCCCCTAAAGCTTCAGCACCATCCTATACTCTATTTTTTCTTACCACTACTCCTTTTCCCCTCTAGATTGCACCAGGAAATGTTTTTTAAGTTTTTATGATTTTTAAGACGAAATATCATTTGGTTTTCCACCACTTTTATCTCTTATTAAACTCTTCTGTATTTTATTTCTTGCTATCCTTAAAGCACACTCTGGCCACACACAACCTCGGCATCAACATTTCCCAACCATCTTGTCTCGAGTAATTTGCCTTTTGTATTAGTACTCCATTGTCAAATAGTCTGTGTACTTTATGGATGACCTTTCTCTCCCAGTTGAACTTAATTTCAAGGAGGAAACACTTTCTATTTATTTCATTTTTGTATCTTTAGTTACTCTAACCATTGAATTTACATTTATTTAATCAATATTTTTGTGCCATGTGTATGCCCATTAAAATAAGACACCACTTTGCATTTTCACATACAGCTAGTATTTGGACTGGAGGGTTAGTAATGACAGAATCAACAGGTGTTGGAAAACAGTCTTAGATACTCAGAATAAGAACACTGACTTGTTTGCTGCTGTGAAAGGCAACTTGGCAGCATAGACTCAAAACCCTAAAGATGCCCACACCTGTGGCAGAACCATAGTACAGCAGGTAGGGGATTTGCCTTGTACACAGTTGATCTGGGTTCAATCCCTGGCATCCCATATGACTCCCTGCACACCATCAGGAGTAATTTCTGAATGGAATCAAAAGTAACTTCTATTCCTCCTAAAGGAATATACCCCCAAACTGTATCCATACAGCTTATATCTTTACAAAGCTCTTCAGTGTGAAGTGATTTAGGAAACAGAAAATACTGGCAAGCCTAATGATCCAAGAAATAAAAGACATCATATGTCATTAATGGCATCAACAAAAACATTATATACTCATTTAGTATGTTATTAATGAATACTTAAGAATTCAGGGATCCTGCAGGATCAGAGTGATTTTATAGTGGTTAGGGTACTGCCTTGCATGCAGCAAATATGGGTTCAATTTCTGACATCCCCGAGCTTTGCCAAAAGTGATGCCTGAGTCAAGAGTCAGGAGTAAGCCCTGGACTTTGCCAGGTGTGGCCCAAAACAAATGAGCAAACAAAGGAATTCAGGGATCTAGGAAAATTGCCACCATATCCTTTAAATAAGAAAAATCCAATCAACTAAGCACTTCCTCACAGGTAGTTTCTAAGTAAGTACTGTGTCTCCATGACATATATATCATGTATTGTGAAATCATGCAAAAGGAGGATTAAAGTTGTAAGTGATGACTAGAAACTACTTGGTATTGGTGAAACTATGGGATAATCCCCCCCCCCACACACACACACTTCTCACTAAAAGTACCATACTTTTATCTAGTCTTCTTGAGGCTAGAGTGAGAGTACAGTGGAATGGCATTTGCTTTGTACATGGCCAACCCAGGTTTGATACCCAGCACCACATATGGTCTCCCAGACTTCGTCAGAAGTGATTCCTGAGTGCAGAGCCAGCAGTAAGCCCTGAACACTGCTGTGTGTGGCCCCACCAAAACAAAAATTTTCCAATTAACTGGGTACTCTGAAGAGGCAAGTGTAAGGTTTACCCTTCATTGGACACGGTAACCCTCATTCTTTCCTTGACACTGAGAGATGTGTGCTGTCTGGTCTCTTCTCTGCTCTGACAGCCAGACACCAATGCAGCCCAGCACAGGGCAATGTATTCCCATTGCAAGTCAGCCTTGTCCATCTTCCCATTTCTCTTTACTTACTGAGCTCAGTCTTTCCATTCTCTGGTCTCTACCCTAACTGCCTTTTTGTTTCTCCTTCCTATACACCAGGTAAGACATAAAAAAGTAAACAAAGAGTCAATACATATATTTCCATTTTTATTTCTGAGGTCTCAGTGGCAAAAATTAAATTGCAGAAAATGTTAATATTAAGCCAAGAGTGAGTTACTTCAATCATGATGAGCTATCATCATAATTGAACTATCAAACCAGCTTCATTAAGGCCAAAAAAAAAAAACTTTGACAAACACTGGTATTTTTAATCTCTTTGGAAATCCTACAGCTCTTTAAAACTTTTTTTTAATTGGCAAATGTGATGAGGGATGAATTTGTCATCTTTCCTTTGAAAGTGATTTAGGATTTGACTGGTAGTACCTTGAGGGTGAGAACCACATCTTAGCCCACAGTTCCTCAGGGTTGGGAGGATCACATTCAGAACGAACACCCTCAGACTGGGAAGTGAACACATTATTGTTTATAACACTGGTTCAGCAGCCATTGACACTAAAATATTGCAAAATTCAGTAATTCTCATTCTGGAGTTAGCCAAAACAAGCTTATGTGAGTAGGATGCAAGCAGCTGGGCTCTGCATCACAATCACCTTTTGCTTAAATCCAAAGTACACTTGAAAGAGAAAGTCATAGCAGGGCCGTGAGTCACAGTAAAAACACCCAGAGTCTTCAGAGGGCAGTTAATTGGGCTGAGAAACAAGCAGAGCCCACGGAGTCAGGCTCTTGGATGGCAAAGAAGCACAGAGCCCATGGCAATCCCTGCAGAGCCTGCCTCTGCATGTCTGCTCACAGGATGCCTGATGGAGAGAGTCAATAAAACTCCCCTCCTTACTCACACTCCTGGCGGTGCAAGGAAGCAGAAATGCAGAGGGGCCACATTCATTCGAAAACTGCCAGAGACAAAGACCAGGAGCCTTCATCGGCTCCTCAACAAACTGATAACTGATCTTGACTGAGCTTATGTGGCCTTTACGCTAAGCAATGCTCATAGGAAAAGAGCAAAAGATGGCATGGATGCCATCCTGGCACCATCAGCAGCCAAGGCTCCTGAGCAGAGCCAGACAGACCCCAAACAGAGCAGCTGACATCCACTGCCTTTTCTCAGGTAACAAAAATAAGCAAACCAGGGTTGGGGAGATAGCACAGGAATTACAAGGTGCTGGCCTTGCATCCTGCCAACCTGAACACAAACCTCTGGTACTAAACATGGTCCCCTAGAGCACTGCCACAGATGATTCCCCAAGCACCAATGTAAGAACAGCCCCCAAGCACCACTGGAAATGGCCCATTCCCCCCCCCCAATAAATATTTAAATACACACACAAATAAGCAAACCACTAAAATCTGGGAACTGCAGAGATCTAGCTCAATGGGTGAAGTGCATGCTCTCCATGTGAGAAGCCCAGGTTTGCTATCTGGCATCACACAGTCCCCTGAGTACCACCAGTAACAATCCCTGGGTATAGGTCCTGAAGTAATCCCCTAACACTGCCAGGTATGGCTCAAAAACAAAACAATAAAAATGTGAATGAATACATTTGAAAGCTGCCACCAGCCTCATAAAAGTGGGTCGGAAAATATTAAAGAAGAAACTGCCCATCCAGGACCCATCACTGATACTCTAACTCAACACTTTGAAGGCGGCTGAGGAGGACTGGGCTCCAAGTGCATCTAATACATTCGTTTTTCCTTCTCTGTTCCAAAGACAGATTTGCCTGTGCACTGAACACAACCCAGTGGTCCTGTCACCTGGCTGTCAGATCTGACCCTCATCTCACTATTGGCTCTTCCCCTATGGGCTTCCCAACCCCCCACACCAAGCATTACCAACTTAGCTTTAAACATGTAAATGCCCTGTGAAGGTAACTTTTCCATCTTTAATCACTTCAGGTTCAACAAGCAACAAGTGAAACTCTTCATTTGCCTCCGGGAAACTAATTCTTGCTTCTTTGCTTCTCTTTTGTATGAGGAACTCATGTCTACCTCGTCACCCAAACAGGAAGTCTGACAACATGCTTGAAGCCATCCACCAGCAACAGAACTCACAAGCCCACTAGCCCCTCCTGCTGCAGAAGATTTCATATGTTTTCACTTTTCTATCTATTCCCGAAGACTTGTAAGACTCATACTAGCTCTAGTCTCGAATAGCTGAACTGACTGACCTCACCTCTCTTCAAGTCCATCTTTCATGCCACCACAGTCTGTTTGGGCATGCTGACCCTGGTATCCAGGACCCCCAAACACATCACAGAATTTCATGAGGTTCACACAGCTTCTATAGCTGGCGAACTCCTCTGGCACAAAAGTCACTTCAAATGTCATTGGTCTTCTTCCGTCTTCCTTTAGGCGGAAGTTTGTGGGGCTGTCCTTATTGTTGACAAACTGCTCCAAACAAAATACCTGTTGTACTATAATAGACATGCTGGTGTGTGAACGCTGAGCACGGGGAAATGTAGAAGTAGCCACAGAGGCAGGGAGGGGTGGAGGGTCAGGGTGGGGATGGTGGGAGGGATGCTGGGACCATTGGTGGTAGAGAATGGACACTGGAGGAGGGATGGCTACTCAACCATTGTATGACTGAAATGCAAGCATGAAAGTCTGTAAGTCAGTAACTGTACCTCATGGTTATTCATTAATAAAAAGATTTAATAAAAAAATAGTAGCCAACTGGGCTTAAGAGTTGTGGAGCCCACAGTTCAGTGAAATGACAGACAAGAGAAAATTGCTACCCTATAGCAGGGGCCCAAGACATCATCCAAAAGGTCGAGAGAGAGTCAAAGAGGTCAGACAATTGCTGTGCATGTGGCATAGAAGGCCATAACCCGGGTTCAAACCCTCAACACTACCAGGGATCTCCTGAGCACAGAGACAGAGCCAGGAATAGCCTCTGAGCACTGCCAAATGTGGCCTTGACACCACCATCTGAAAAAAAAAAAAAGGAAAAGAACTAAAAGACAGGATATTCAACATGGAGTATCAGTGGAGCTGGGACGATCCAACTGGGAATTGAAGAATGAAAGGTTTGTATTCAGTGACAAAGTAAAGCAATGAACAGGCAAACCTCCACAAATGTAACTCCTAGACTTGATGAAATCCGCAGTGGTTATCGAAGGGAAAGGGACAGGCATGAGAGAAGTGAGCACGGGGTCCTTTTGGTAGCAGGAGAGCACTAGAACTTTGGAGATGCGGATGGGAAAATATAAACATATAAAACTAAATCCTTTAGACTCCATAATATTGTAAACCACCATAAGTAATTTGCTTTGGGGACACACCCAGCAAGTGCTCAGTGCTCAGTGTAGAGGCAGAAGCCAGTGCTTCTGGCTGTACACTCAGGAATTAGTCTTGGTGGTACTCAGGGGACCCTAGTCATAGGGAGTGCTGGGGATTAAACCTGAGTCAGCCACTTGCAAAGCAGGTGCCCAACCTGCTGTATTATCTCTCCAGATCCTCTTTCTAAAAAATTAAATGGGAGCTGAGGCCCTCTCAGTGGCCAAGGGTATATGCCTTATATGTGTGGGCCTCAAGGTTGATCCCTGGTATTTTTTTTTTTTTGATCCCTGGTATTACGTGGCCGGAGCAGCTCTACATCTCAGCTCTTACACTGGTTGGCTGAGGATTCTGGCCTCTCAGAGTTTAACTCAAAAAAAAAAAACCTAAACATTTTTTTCAGTTATGTGGTACAGATTTTCCAGAAAATCCAAGTTCATGCAATTAGTTCTTTGATTTTTTTTAAGGAATAGGAGATTGTTTTCTTGTTTTTTTTTTTAAAGTAAATTCTCAAATGCATGGGGGCAGGAGGTGGATGATCAAATAATTTCCTTAGGCACCAGAGCATAGCAGGTAAGGTGCTGACTGGAGTTTAACTCTGACACTGCCTATAATCCACTCCCATCTCCATGATCACAGAGCACAGCAAGATGTATGAGGTCCAATCCCCGCTAACCCCTCCCCCCAGCACACACACACACACACACACACACACACACACACACACTTCCTTAAGCAGCCCTTTACCACCTCATCCCAACCCATGAGCTCATTAAAGGGCTTAGAACTCATTGTGTCTTTGGATCAAATAGACCAGCTGGTGCATTTAAGACATTCAACACATTCATCTGGATAAATAAGAGCATACATGGTAACATGGTAAGCATAGTTAGAGTCATTCCACAAAGCAATCTTCTCTAGAATTACTTCAAGTGAAAATATGTTCACTGTGCACTGTCCTCCCATTGTTCATTGATTTGTTCAAGTGGGCCCAGTAACGTCTCCATCGTGAGACTTGTTGTTACTGTGTTTGGCATATCAAATACGTCACAGGGAGCTTGCCAGGCTTTGCTGTGTGGGCAAGATACTCTCGGTAGCTTGCCGGACTCTCCAAGAGGGGCAGAGGAATCAAACTTGGGTCAGCCGTGTGGGCCGCGTGCAAGGCAAACGCCCTACCCACTATAGTGGAGACTACTCACAGTAGCCCAAATCTGAAAACAATTCAAGTGTCCAAGAATAGATGACTGGAAGAAATCACAGTACATATACACAACAGAATATTACTCAGATGTAAGAAAAGATGAAATCACGCAATTTCTTGCTACATGATAAAGAGTATCAAGATGAGTGCAGTTAGAGATAAACAGACCCAGAATGAACTCTCTCATCTGAGGAACATAAAGAAACATAGTAGGGGAATAACAAATGCCCAAAGGCAACAAAACTGAGAACTGGACTTCTGTAGCTATTCTAGGGGAAGAAAGGGAGATAATGGGTAGGGATATGTGTAAAGGGGATGGAGGACAGGACCTTGGGACAATGGTGAAGGGAAATGGGCACTGTGCTGGAGGGTGTGGTGAGGGATTGTTATGCATGAACCCTTGTCATTAGCAGTATTGCAAACCATGGTGCCTGAAAAGAAAAGAAAGATAATTCAGCACAGAGTAGCTGCAGAGTGATCAAGAACACACAGGTGATATTGTTACTAAGGAAGAAAAGACAAGATGCACTTTTCTCCCAGGTGCCTCCAAGAGCTTACTTGTTCATCCTCAACTCCCCTTAAGTCCCCTCTCCCTGGCCCCTCTTGCCTCGCTATGGCCTCTCTACACTCACTGTTCTCTCGACCTGAAAGGCCTGCGTCATAAATCCCAGTGCTTCCATCCTGGCGTCAGAGAGCTAGTATGGGGACTAAGTGGCCCACTGCAGTCCCCAATCACTGAATGCTCCCCTTCTCCCCCTTAAGCTGTTGGCTGATGTCCCATTGTGAGGCCATTCCAGAGTACTCAGACTAGACTGGGAACTGCTTTCACTGCTTTTACTTTATAGCACTCAACACCTGACACCATCACAGTGGATTCATCTCACTGGAATGTAACGCTCCGGGAAAGCAAGAACATGGTCTTTGCGCACAACTTTATTCTCAGCACTTAGAAGAGCAGGCAAGGCACTATTGAGTGAGTGTTTGTGTGGGGACCAGAGCGTGAATGTCAAGGGGAATGAACACGAGCAGAGCAGGCTGGCTGGAGTTCCTGCTTCTCCCCAATTAACTGTGGAGCTCTGGGAACATTACTTCAGATTTCAAAACCTCAAATTCCACATCAGTAGAATGGGACCATCATAATACTCATCATGAAATGTGACAATTAAATAAGATTATATAAATAGTTTACAACAATGTTTAGCACTCAAAACATGTTACTGTATTATTTTTAGGGACATGAAACTTGAGATTCATTCTTTGAGAAGTGTTTTAATTACATATAGATGTAGGAACATCTATAACTCACTGAGGTTAGCTTTGAAATAAATTAGATGCCATTTCTGATTTTTAATAAGTCACTTTCATTAGTCAAGCATGCAAATCAAGTTCTCATAGTTTTGCTGTCTCTAAACTTTCAATTAGAAGTCAAAGTAGGGGGGGGGAGGGATACTGGGATCCGTGGTGGTGGAAAATGGGCACTGGTGGAGGGATGGGTAATCATTGTATAATTGAAACCCAAGCACAAAAATTTGTAAGTCTACAACTGTACCTCTTGGTTTGTCACTAATAAAAATTAAAAAAAAAAGAAGTCAAAGTAAATGGGAAGGATTTTAAATTCCCTTTGACACCAGTAAACAAGAAAGTCAGTTTACAAAAACAACTAGGAAGGAAACAACTTAGGAGGAAAAAAGAAAACCCTGTCATGAATGGCAGGCAAGTTGTTACAAGTAGGGTTGTACTCTTGGTTCCAGGGGAATTTATATTATTAACCCACAATAAACTAAATTAAAGCACATCTTTCCCCTTCATTATTTCTCTTTGTCTGGAAGGAAAAGGATTTCATGAGCCTTTCTTAGGGAGTAAAATCAGACCAGCCCCCAAACATTCTTCTTCCGCTAAGGTCTCACAGCCCTCAGGGCCTTGGCTGCACCCTTTCCCGCCTACCTGGGTGGTGTCCTGGGCCTGCTGATAAACACACTTTGCCTTCACTAAGTAGGCAAATGCAGCTCAGTCACATGGCAACTGGGGCCATGTGGCTCTCTTGAGGCCCCAAGGGGGCCACATGAAAATCATATAAGTGGAGAACCAGAGCTTTGGCCCAGGAAGTCAACCACTAGGACCTGGAAGGACCAGGTCAGAAGGGGGTCACAGTCAGAAAAGGGTTGAGAAACACGGGCAGGGAGTGTTGTGTGTTCTGTGCTCCTTCTTAATCCTTCTCTATCCTGGCTGGCCACTGGCAGTCCAATAGCTTGTTCACACAAGCCAACACACCCATTCCCAATCACTTGCTGCCCAAGACAGTGGCGGGTGGGACTGTGCTGAGGCCTGATCTGAGTGTGAAGTTGGCAGGAAGCAGTTATTCCGCTGGGTTCATTCCCAGTGGCCATTTCCATTCACGGATCTCCTGGGATACTGTTAAGGAACTTCTAAGCCAAGAACCTGAAAACAGATGTCATGGGTTCTAAATCATATAAGAATTTTTCCAAACTTCTGGTCACTATTAGTAGTGTCCCCCCCCCTCCACATCTAGCTTCTGAAAGTGTTGGCTGTGACCTTACATAATTGAACATGGCAGTTGCAAGAAATCTTGCCATGTTAAAACACATTCTTTATGATTTATTATCAGCAAATGCTTGGTTTGTTATAACCTATTTTTATGTACTTACCCACCTGGGGTGACATAAAGGTTTCTTGTGGGGGCAAGAGGGTACAGGAGCTCAGGCACTTACCTTGCATATTGCCTACCCCAGTGCAAAGCCTCGGGAATACCACCTGGTCCCTGGAGGACCTCCAAGTGTCACTCCTGAGCACAGGACCAGGAACAGACCCTGAGCACCACAGGGTATAAGTCAAAAAAAAAAATCAAAAACAGTTTCCCCACTGGGATAAAGAGGGGCTGTGAAGGGGAGAGATTAAGAGGATCTGCTTGAGTCTGGGGCATGAAGGTTACAGAGCAAGCACCCCTCCTTCCCACCACATAATCCACAGAAAGCAGGCACAGGCTTTTAACAGCTTCCCTGGCTGTAAAAGGGGCTGATCCCCACAAAGCTATTTGTAAGAGCTAAATGAATTTATAGAAAAATAACGAAAATCAAGCCTGAGCTTGGTGAATAGCTACTCTAAGCTGCTGTTGTTCGCATCCAAATTGTTAGGAGAACTAGTTTTCCTCCATCTCTTATCTGCATTTAGTGTGCAAACACACTTATTGCCAAAGAAGTAAAGATACTGTGGCTCTAGTTTACTAGCTCCAGTCACTTCTGATCTGTTTTCTTAGAAACTTTCTAATTTTGACAGGTGAAACTAAAGAGTGCCACTGGGTTTCATTACAATTCTTTCTCATACTTGTGTTCTGGCTACTTCAGTGCCAAATATGGTTTTCCACTTAGTTCTCTGAACAGATTTATTGAAAAGACCCACTCGGCAAGAACATTCCTGCTGTTTTCCTTTTGGGAGGGTAACTGCATGAGTATGGGGACATCCACTGGGTCTCAGTTTTCAAATGCACAAACACATCATTGTATGGTCACTGAACAGTAACAAGCTTTCAGGCTCTGAAGGTGCTTTGTTTGGGCTCCTTGATTTTCTGTTCCGCTTCTAACTCTCAGGTGATTTAACTCTTTGCCCCGCCCCCTCCAAATAACCACTACTTCTCAGCAATTGTCATTATCCAAATTAGGTGCTAATAATTTTTAAAATATAATTAAGTTTATCTTCCTACTATTAAAATTAAAAATGCAAACCCATAAAGTTTTTCTTAGATGATTTTTTCCTACTTTATTTTTTTTTCAAATATCATCTTTATTATCAACAAAGTTAAAGAACATGTTTTTTGATCCATAGCAACAGGGATTATCAGTATCCCTGGATAAGAGATTCATTCACTCAAATGCCGACATAGTTAGACAACAGTGGAGAGAGAACACTAAACTTTCCAGGGAAAGTCTGTAGCCCACATGTCGTTTCCTCCTATAACACCATTAAGTATCTTAGACCTTTTGAATCCATTTGCTTCTAAATGTGATGCAACTTGGCTGTTCTTTAGCTAACCTGTGGCTTATAGTCATTCCTACTTTAAAGGGATTAATTTTTTTTAATTGAATCACCATGAAATACACAGTTACAAGCTGTTCACAATTGGGTTCCAACATCCTCCTTCCACCAGTGTACAGTTCCTACCACCAATGTCTCCAGTTTCCCTCCCACCACCACCAGCCTCCCTCTAGAGGAGGCACTTTTCTTCTCTCCATCTCCCTCCTCTTCCTCTTCCTCCTCCCCCACCTTTCTTTGCTCTCTCTTTCCCTTAGCCCCCCAACCCCTCCTCCCCCCCCACTTTCAGGGCATTATGGTTTGCAACACAGATACTGACAGGTTACCACGTTTGCTCCTTTACCAAGTTTGAGCATGCAGTTCTGATCCAGAGTGATAAGAACACTGATACATGTTTTATATATAGACGGAAAACCACCAGATGAAATACAATTTAGTTTTTAATTCAGGTTGGAAACTCTGAATGTATGAATCAGCTTATCAAGGTTACTTATACAGGTTAATAAGAGCTCAGTGACTTTCCCCGTCTTTCCTCAAAATTAAACAGAAATCTATTCTGTTTCAGACACGACATTATGGGGTGTACAGTAAAGAAAGTGCTTCATTCTCGGATGAGATGGATTTTCTACCTTAAATACCCCATCTGCTAAAATTTCTCCTGGTATGGATGAAGGATGAGTTTGACCGGAAGTTCCATGGGCTCATGGGTGGAGGGTGTGGGGCAAGTGGGCAGGGGCTAAGGGAGGTGAGAGTGTGCTTGGAAACCTCAGCTGTCAATCCAACACTGGGTGATGGTAGGGGAGGGGCAGGTCAGATTAGAGGTGACACGTAGACAGAGATGACAGGTCAGAGAACGTCAGCGACTCCATACCAATGCAATAAACTGAAATACTACTTTCACCCTTTACCTAGGTAACAATCATAAATTATAATAACATTTAATCAACCCCCCCCCGCAAATTAACCAATCCAATAAAATATATCCTCAAGGTGGGTCTAATTTTTTTCTAAGTATAACCACTTTGGCTTTCTGGAATTTGAGACCCCTGCACTCCAGAGAACCCACCTCAGGAAATCAGCTGAGCCCTAAAGGCTCCAGAGAAACGCAGACAGCTGACAGGTAATATGGAGCTATTTAGCGATTTGCTTGTTTTTGCAACTTGCTATAACATGTTCCCACATGTGTGGACACATAATTCTGGAGGCACTTTCTCTGGCGATTTGATCATCTATAAGGGACATTACTTCTAAATCCATCTCACCTGCCTTAATTTTCTCAAGATTTTCTAATGAAATACAGGAAGATACTGGCCCAGCAAGCTGCACGGTCCAGCAGGTGTTTTGGTCTTAGTCCCTATGCCAGCTGACTTTTTATTTTCTTTTTTGATTTGTAGTAGAAATCTGTAAATCCGGCACATTTAGTAACACACTTAACATCTGCTTCTAAAATGCTCAAATTTCACAAACCTACTGTGACTTTAGCACCACTACTTTTAAAATGCAAACTAACACAATTATCAGTTCACATTTAAAAGTTAAACTATACTCCTAAAATGACTGAAAGTGTGCAATCTCTCACTCAGTAAAATCCAAGAACAAAACAACTTGGTTCAAATGTCAGAGGGCACATTCTAAATCTAGTATATAAACCTAATACTGGCACTTCATCACATGTTTAAAAGGTAAAAGGTAAAGGCCCTCCCGTTGATCATCGATTTGCTCGAGCGGGCCCAGTAACATCTCCATTGGAGA
>JAOXYA010004372.1:0-14422 GCA_028565675.1 Sorex palustris | reverse complement strand
TCACTTATTCAACTGTTCATAATCAACAGTAAATTTAAAAGGTACCTAGAGTTTAAGATTAATATAGGTGAATTGTATGGAGAATATATTTTCTATAATTGCCTTTGTTCTTTTATTTTATATAGAAAAAATGTTCTATGTGTTCATCTTAAAATACATAGGCCAAAAACATAAAAAGATACATACATGGACATCACCTTCTATGGTAAATAATATTATTGAGATTCTGTTAAGTGATACTAAAGAACCCTTCTATTTTATTTCAGATTGTTAATTCACTTTAAATATAAGCACTAGGATAGTGGTTATATACATTTCATTACATTTTTGAACAATGGTTAATCAGGCCAATATCTGCTGGATCCTTAACACAGTATTTTCTATGAGCACACACACACACACACACACAAACACACAAACACAAAACACACCCACACACAATGCATAATGAAAATTGAGTCTTACTTTTTTTTTTTTGAAATAGAATTTTCTCATCCTCAACAGTTAACTCTTGCCAAGGAGTTGAAATCAGCGTATTTTTCACTAACAGTTCTTTTAGGAACTGATAGAAGCCATTTGCTCAACTAAAGAGATCAATAATATAAAATCGAGGTACTTTTTTAATACAGACATTCATCCAAAGAATTTAAGTATATAAAGCTAGTTCACAATGACAGTTTATAAAGTAGCTTTCTAGTGAGCCTCTTCAGCTCACAGCTCTGAGTCAGTGCCAACTTGCCGGATCCCAGTGAGTGACTAGAAGGCCACAAGCACCACCAGCAGCGACCCAGAAGTTCTCAGCTATAAATACTCCCCTTTGTATTGATAAACTGAACCAGAAACCTTTAAGGCAGAGGGATTTAAATATCACATATAAATTGTTATATTTTAACTCAAATAATTAGTCTAACATTCCATAGCCAGCACCTGTATAAACATATTTTAGAAATACAATACTAGTCAAGATATATTATCTATGTACTCAAAATGTGGAACTGAAAACCAGAAAAAGCACAAGAGTATTACATTTTGAAAAGTTATGTATTCTTCCCAATAATCAGATGTAAGGGATAAATAAAAGTGTATCGAATGTACTATCAAATGCATTACAGCATCTGAGTGATTGATTCAATTTTACATAGAGACTAACACATAATCAAACAGCATCTTATTGTTCCATCCTCTCTAAAAACCACAAAATCAGCGAGTGCATAGGTAAATGTCACTGGATCTGGAAGCATTACAAGGGGCTGGGGGACAGTCCAGCTACTAAGGCTCTTCTTGCTCAAGGCTGACCTGGGCTCAGTCCTCGGCACTGAAAATGGTCACCAGAGTCCCACCAGAAGAGGTCCCTGATCACAGAGCCAGGGGCAAGCCCTGAGCACCTCCGGGCATGTTCACCTGTGCACACGCGCGCGCGCACGCGCGCGCACACACACACACACACACACACACACCCAAGTGCATTATCGTTAGAAGCAATTGATCTTACAGTTGTGTATGTATCTAAACACTCCCTGAGAGAATGTGAGCTCTTCCCGGTGGAGTGGAGTGAAAGCCTGGAGAAGCAGGAGATTCCTGATTCTTCCCTGGCTTGCCAGAGCTGGAGCCTGTGGAAACCGCAGTGAAGGGGCCGCTCCCAGCCTTCGCTCTCGCAACGATACCGTCTGGCACACGGGCTTTGCGTTACAGCTTCCAGCTGAAGTCATTCCTATGCCCTTACTTTTGATAAATGAGGAAATATTTGCCAGAAAGTTCCTGAGACACGCAGGAGTTCATAGAGTCACACAGCATTAAACAGAAAACACCGGCAAGAGGCTGAGCCGGCTCTACTCATGCTGGCTTCTCTCTGCATGGCCTGGGGGCCCTTTGCTCTCCCTGATCTAATAAGGTGCGTATGACTCTCGGTCATTTCACACCAAAACAGAAGCCGAGCCCGCTTCTGATGGAGAGAATCCGCCTCTACCTGCCGGGCAGGGCCAGGGGCTGGTGCCAGCACCTCCTCTCTCTGTCTCTCTGGCTCTCTTGTGAAATGAGATGAATCCTCTTCCCTGATCCTTCCTCCTGACACCCTCTCCCACCTAACACACACACACACACACACACACACACACACACACACACACACACACACACACACACACACACACTCTCAGCCCCCTCTGTGCTTGAGGACCCCTGCTCTTGCTTCTGGCTTCCTCACCATTGGTCCCTCTCCCTGCCTTTTCCTTTCACACCTTTTCCCTCCGCTCTGTAGCTCCCAGCAGGGTCTGAATTCTTACTATCGCTGAGGAATCCCTTTCTCTGGTATTGGAGAGCAGGATGAGGCGAGCAGTAGTGACAGTCCTCCTCCAGCTGACCGCAGGAAGGAGGAGCCCGGGATACCAGCACGTGCCCATAATTTAGTCACGGGCCTGAGGCCCCAGGGCAGTGTCAGCAGGGCCAGTGCTCAGGGAAAGTTCCGGAACTACCCAGCTGAGCCAGATGAGCATGTGAGCCTGGTGAAGGAGGCAAAGGGACTCAACTGCAGGAAGGCCAAGAATTGCACAACCAAACTAGGCCACTGCACACACCGAGCACCATGGTCTTTCTGTGACTCTTGCACTGATCACAATTCCACAACACCCAGCTGAGTCGTTGCTGGAATCACAGAAGCGAGGAAGGAGCACCCGGCAGTTACAAATCAAGCCGCCCTAAGTGGAGGCCCTAACAGCCACAGCGACACAAGCGAAGTGACCTCACACAGTGGACTCAGTGAACACGTGCAGGTCTGTGGCCAGCACCACTGACGCAACACTCTGGAGTGGGTGATTCCCTGCAGAGTCAGGTGTCTCCCCTCTGCCACTGGGGACTCGACTGCCACCAGGTGCCGCAGCTGCCCTACATGGGCAGACTCGAGGGGGCACCCACTCTGTGCCCTTTCCTTCCTCCCATTATCAGAGCTCTATTTTTCCAATTTAGGTACTTTGGAAATATTTTAATAATGTGAAATTGGGATGAAAGTCGCAGTATTTACATCTGTGGTGAATTTCTCCTTAATACTGGAAAGCAATTGCCAGTAATGTTGCCATCTGGCAATGAACTAAACCTCTCTGCATAGTAGGGGAAGGACAGGGGAGAAATGATCAATAATTGAAAATCACTTGAAAGAGCTCACATTTAGTGCTTTCTCACTTCCTGAAGCCTGATTGGTGTTTAACGTCTCTTCTCTGAGCCCGGCACTCAGGCCTCAGACCTCACACGCCCTCACCCCTGTGGCAGTGCAACCCCCTTCTGTGCCTCCCCCCACCAATATTTCTTCTCCTGGTCCCACTCTCTGCCCGCAGAGGGGAGCTTGGGCTCTCTACTCAGTGTGTCCCCTCCCCTCCTTTAGCCTTCATTTCCTGCACCAATAGTCCTTTTGGGCAGTTTGTCATGTATGCAGACATCTGCCAATACTTTCTTTACCAAAAAAATCTCCTTATATAAAAAGTTAAAAATTCACATTGTCAGGAGTTGGATGACCAAGTTCATGATTTCTGGGAGCTGTCAGGGATTCCAGGTCAAAAGGGCCTGGGGTAGGAACCTGCAGCTACAAAACCCCCCTCTGTTGGCCCACTTCTTCTCCTGCCCTGGCTGTCTGCCCTCCAATGGGTGAGGAATAGAATCTGGAGGTCCCCAGGTAGTGTGCACAGTTCTTTTGTTTATTGGACCATCCTGCAGAATTCTGGGGACTGAATTGGCTTTTGATTTGTTTTCTCTCCAATGCAATTCCTGTTACTAATGCTTAAAAAATACTGCATATTGTAATATGTACGCTCGTGTCTTAATGGCTATGTTCTTATAGTTTGTATTATGCACTGAAGTGTAGTTTGGAAGTCCATATTTACCATTTTACAGGTAACTATTTCTCAAGCATACATGACGATTTAAGAGGATTTCTTGGATGAAATCAGTCATTACTCTTTGATAGCGAATGTTATAGAAAGAACCTTTCTCACTTACAAGTTTCCAGGACAGACATGGAGACAAGAGTCGGAGCTGGGAGACAGAAGCAACCTAGTTTACACTGGTTCATTTCATATACAACGGAACGGAACTGGAGACTTGCCATGATTTGCCAAATGGTTCCTTTTGAATAACCAAAGGCAATGCTTTCTGTGCCAGAGCAATCACACAGTAGAGAGGGCACTTGCCTAGCACACAGCTGACCCGGGTTTTATCCCTAGAACCACTTATGGTCCCCTGATCCCACCAGTAGTGATCCCTGAGTGCAAAGCCAGGAGTCAGCCCTGAGCATTGCCTTATGTGGCACAAAAACAAAACAAAAGCAGTGCTTTCAGTCGACTCTATAATAATGAAATTTTAGATGGAATAAGTGTCATAAAGTGGTGGGAGATAGCAAGAATGCAGAGGGCAGGGTGCTTAAATGAATTGCCAACTTGAATTTGATCCCTGTCATCCCTATGTTCCTCCAGGCACTGCCAGGAGCAATTCTTGAGTTCAGAGCCAGGAGGAACCCCTGAGCATAACTTGGCATGGTCCCCAAAACCAAAAATAAAAGAGTGATGGGAGATAAATTATACTGTTTTTAGCTCTCAACTTGTGTAATAAAAAATGTATTACAGGATACAATTCCATGGCTTGTGTGTTAGTAGGATTTAAAGGGCCTTGATAAGAAATGCCTTTGACTGTATTGTCCCTTTTCAGTTGAGATTGTAATCTTATTAGCAAGAAGCCTAAGGGTGTCTACCGGGAAAGGTAGGGTGCAAAAAAGGGAAGGAAACAGCAGCACTCCTGGGAACACAGACTCCTAGACCTTTGTCCCAGCATCACCTAGGAGAGAGGCCAATGGCTTTCAAACACTTCTGACATCAATGCACAGGAAGAGATATAGTTTACACTGTGCTCCAGTATACATTCCCATAAGAAATTCCGAGAATAATTTCTACAGTTTGGTAATGTAGTGAAACATGGTTTAGTTCTTTCTTTCACCTCTGTTCCTTTCCTTCTCTGCTTCTTCCTCCCAGTCTTTCTGCTTGGGGGGAAGAAACACTCTTGAATCAGTTCTCCTGAGGGGAGAAGGCCGGCCCTGTCAGATGCATGCCTGCTTGGGGCTCCCAGGGCTCCAGCGGGTGGCAGGGAACGCTGACACAGCCCTCCTTCAGAAGGCCCAGGTATCTCATTTTTGAACATGTTGTACCTTGAACAAATCATTTCACATCTTTAAGTCTCAGTTTTCTCATCAGCAACTGCTGATCACAATTATAGTGTCTCTTCCTTTCTGTTGGCAAAATACTGAACATTTCTTTTTTTTTAATTGAATCACCATGAGATACAGTTACAAAACTTTCATGTTTCAGTTTCAGTCATACAGTGATTGAAAACCTACCCTTCCACCAGTGCACATTGTCCACCACCAATGTCCCCGGTATCCCCCGCCTCCACTTTCCAACCCTCCCCCTGCCTCTGTGGCAGACAATTTCCCCCATACTCTCTGCTTTTGGGCATTATGGTTTGTAATATAGATACTGAGAGGCTGTCACATTTGGTCCTTTATCTACTAACATTGAACATTTCTTACATTAAGAACATTGTATGTTGACTTGTAAAACAAAGTAAGACCTTTTTAATATGTAATGGGCATATCCAATTTAGTGGATTGATCCAATAAATCAATGTGGTTTATACTAATCCCAACTGAGATAATATTGTTGGATTTTATGGTTGTGAAATACTCATTTGTTTTTGTTGGGGAGACAGACTCAGTGTGAAGGCAGCTTACCATGCTGGCCAAGCATGCTCTATTCCCATCTTTTATTCATTTTGTTTGACTATTTGCACTTTTTAAAGCAGGTGAACATGGTAAGAGCAAAAAGGATTTTTTTTTTTTTGGTCTAGAAGGGAGTTTTAAAAAAGGGGTTTTTTTTGCCTATTTGTTTTCACTTTCATGGATTTCTTTTAAAAAGAAAGTGCAGTACTAAGACAACAAATTAAAAGGTCAGTGCCAGTAATAATGTTCCCACATTTCTGAATAAAACTTTGTTCCTTAACTTTGCACAGACAGCAAACTGTTCTCTCACATGCTATTTGGATATCCTTTCTATATGTAAAGCCTTGCACCTTTTTATTCTATCATGTCTGAAATGCACCATCCTTTATTTGATTTTAAAATCCTCGGGGAGGCTGAAGGACAGCATAGTGCTAAGGTGCTGGAGGGACGGCAGGGTGAAGGCTCTTTTCTTGCATCCTGGTTTGAATCCCTGTCCAGTACTGCCAGGGTCACTCCCAAACCAAACACTGTAAAGGGCTTCTCACTAATAGGAATCTGGATCTTGAGAGCTCTGGTCCCAAACTTCAGCGTCACATTTTGAGCAACACTCCAAACTCAGGAGGAGAGTGTGTGGTGGGTCAGCCTGTGGCTGCGGGCCGCCAGGGGCGGACAGGAAGGAAGCTGCCAACACCCTCGGCTTTTCTATAGGGGTGTGTGCACGAATGTCTCCTACCTTTTAGTCCACAGTAGAAGCAATTCCTGCTTTCTAGCTCCATTTCTATTTTTATTTGGGGCAATACTGCAGGGCTGAGGATCTCTCTCTCTCTCTCTGCAGTGGTCACTGTGTTTAGCTGACTGAGGTGTAAGAATGTATAAGGTCAAAGTCTGATGGTCGCACCCACCCACCCACCGGCTCCAACATGAAGGGGGTGTTCAGCGGGAATTCCTGCAGGGTTTTGGGATCAGAGGATGGAGCTGCCACCAGTGGGGTGATTCCCTGATGCAGGAGAGTAGAGGTGCTCTCTGCAGTACAGAGCTCGTGGGATACGGGGTGCTGGTGCCCAGAGCGGTGATTTGGCTTGGACGTGCAATGCATGTGCTTGGTCTTCCCTCTATCCCTGCGGTTCCAGGCTCCACTTCTTCATTCATGCTGATTTCTGCAGGTGATTTCTTGTTGATAGCTGGAGCGATAGCACAGCAGGTAGGGCATTTGCCTTGCACACAGCAGACTCGGGTTCGATTCTTCCATCCCTCTTGGAGAGTTTGGCAACATACCGAGTATTCTGCCCGCACAGCAGAGTCTGGCAAGCTCCCTATGGTGTATTCATATGCCAAAAACAGTAACAAGTCTCACAGTGGAGGCATTACTGGTGCCCTCTCAAGCAAATCGATGAACAACGGGAGGACAGTGACAGTGACAGTTATTTCTTGTTACACCAGTTATCATTGTCTTGATTTAGAATGTCTTCTCTTCCCAATGGGCTACATAACAGACTCCATGTTAAAACCCACTTTAACTCCCAGCCATTCATACTACCTCCAGAGTGCACTTACTGCAGGGAAAATGGGTCAGACCATACTCCATCTTACAGGAATTCCCCAAGCTTGGAGTTTACATTTCATAACACCACACATGGTGCCAGCGGCCCCTTTTCTCTTTCCTCATCTGCCTGACTATGTTACCAAAGGGATGTAGCACTGAGAATTAAAAGTAAGAAGTTTCCTTGAGTGTCTTTACTGAATCACTGTATTATATGGCCGTCTCTTAAGAACTGGAGGTCAGAGAAACCACCTAAATATTTTCTGTTGGCTTATTCTAAAAATCAGTCAGAATGAAATCTTGTTGGGTTTGTCACTGAGCTTTCCAATCATTTGTTACTTCTTATGTTTATTAGATGCAAACACTGGGTCCTTGAGACAAAATAAAAAATCTGTATTTGAAGAAGCCAGTTGCAATTTTAAATCTGAAAGAAGTTCCCCAAATTTTCCCAGTTTATACCTCAATTTCCAATACAGCATTAGGGTTTGACAACTTGATGTTTTACTTTTATATAAAGATTTATATACAGATGTTTCCTTTTATATAAAGATTTCTCAAGACAATAAACACCTGTATTGTATCTCAGTTATTTAACAAAACTAGACTTCAATCTCCATGTTAAAAACCATTTTCGCTACAGAGCATATAGTTTTAGATATTCTTTGTGAATTGCAAACAGTTTATAAATAATGTAAAGAGGTAAGGCCTGTGTTCTTGCTACTAAATATTTTAGAAAGCATTTAATTTTTTTTTAACTTTGTAAATGCTTCATGGGACTCCTAAGGATGTCTGATGCTGGTTTTACCAGTTATAAAGCACTAACAAAACTTTAGTGGGAAGAGGAATGCTTACAAGAAAAGTAATAATCTGGTAAAAGACAAGTGTTAGTAGGAAGGTGGGAATCTAATGCCATCAGAATGAACTGGTGACAGGGTGTTAGGATAAGGCCTGGCTCACAGAGAGAGCAGGATGTTTTGTTTATTTGTTTTTTGTTTTTTGAGCAATAGCACAGCGGGTAGGGCGTTTGCCTTGCACGCAGTCAACATGGCTGACCCGAGTTTGATTCCTCCGTCCCTCTCGGAGAGCCCGGCAAGCTACCGAAAGGATCTCGCCCACACGGCAAAGCCTGGCAAGCTCCCCATGATGTATTCAATATACCAAACACAGTAACAACAAAGTCTCCAATGGAGAGGTTACTGGGCCTGCTCGGGTAAATTGATGAACAATGGGAGGACAGTGACAGTGACAGCTTTTTGAGTCACACCCAGTGATGCTCAGGGGTTACTCCTGGCTCTTCCCTCAGGAATTACTTCTGGCGGTGCTTGGGGGACCATATGGGATGCTGGGAATTGAACCTAGGTCCGCTGCATGCAAGGCAAACACCCGACCCGCTGTGCCATTGCTCCAGCCCCGAGAGAGCAGGATTTAAGGCTCTTGCCTTGCATGCAGCCAGTCCGATTCCATCCCAGCACTGAATACCATCCTTTAAGAACTGCCCAGAATGACTCCTGAGCACCACTGAGTTTGCTGCCCCTTACCCCTCAAAAATGAGAAAAAAGAAAAGACACGATCTTTCATATAGGTTGGTGAGAGGAACAATCTATGTGCTAAAAGAACTGATAAAGATCCAAGTTTAAATTGGGTCAAAATCAATCACTGCAAATACAAAACCTTGTTTCTTTTTGGTGATCATTTAGACACTCTTTGAAACTGACTCCCAAAGTCGTTTACACTGCTGGCAGCTGGCATGTTCTAGGCTGTAACTGTCTGCCCGAATTCCACCGCCAGTCACCCCACCCTCTGGCAATGCCCTCTGTGTGCCTTTGCGTTCTGATGACCCAGAATCCCACAGAAGGGAAAGATGCAAAGAAATGGGGTGTTGCTCCTAAGAACAGTTGTTTAATGTTCTCAAGGACGTTCTGAGACAATAAATCCCTATTACTACAATTGTGGTTTCATCAATGTTTGTTGTTTTAAAGTAGAACTTCTCTTAGGTATATTGCCTTGAAATCACAAGCAATCTGTAGCATTATCTTGTAATCAGCACCTGCTGAGAACTGCACAGCAGGGTGACTGTCTCCAAGGTCAGGAGGCAGGTATGAGCCCAAGGCAGAAGAATATTTCTCAAACCCAACCCACTGTTTCAGCGGGAGAAGAACTGTAGCACTGTCCTCCCGTTGTTCGTTGATTTGCTCGAGCGGGCACCAGTAACATCTCCATTGTGAGACTTGTTACTGTTTTTGGCATATCAAATATGCCATGGTAGTTTGTCAGGCTCTGCAGTGCAGGCGGGATACTCTCGGTAGCTTGCCAGGCTCTCCAAGAGGGATGGAACAATCAAATCTGGGTTGGCCACGTGCAAGGAAAATGCCCTACCAGGGGCTAAATCAGATCAGGGACAGAGACCCAGAATCCAGTCTGCAGTTGCACAGGACTTCACGTCCCACTCCTTAGTTTAAATGCATGCATTGAGACCAAAAGAAGAACTCAAAAGTAATATTTTATATAAACCTATCTGAGTTTTTAAGAGAAAACCCTAACTGAATAAGCATAATTTTTTCAGTTTCTCAAATTAACACAAGCTTTAAAGTGCTCTTTGGAAATTTTTGTTTATCTGCTTGTTGGCCTACTTAACCTCTTGCTATCTTTCCAACTCTCTTCAGAAGAAGGTGACATTTTAACAAGACAACTATTACTCAAATGATGTTTCCTATAGGATTGGCTCAGACAGCTGCAATGCAATGTAAATAAACTGTAGCTCTGTGTTTGGTTCTCATTGTTTTATAAACACAAGTGATCAACACTCAGGTCCTATGCTACAACCATTCCGAAAGCTGTTGATTACAAATTGTATTACACTGCTTTTTGTGACCTTTCTTATTAGAAAATTCAAGTTTTCAGCACAAAAGAGCAACTATATTTATTGATCTTGTGCTTAAAATGGCACTGTAGCACTGTCCTCCTGTTGTTCATTGATTTGCTTGAGCGGGCACCAGTAATGCCTCCATTGTGAGACTTGTTGTTACTGTTTTTGGCATATCAATATGCCACAGGGAGCTTGCCAGTCTTTGCCGTGGGAGCAGGATACTCTCAGTAGCTTGCCAGGCTCTCCAAGAGGGACGGAGGAATCGAACCTGGGTCGGCTGTGTGCAAGGCGAACACTGTGCTATTGTTCCAGCCCATGCTTAAAATACTAAGACAAAAAAATAATAATTTTTGTCTCAGTGGACATCAGTGAAAAATAATGTAGCCCAAGTAATTTTGAGTTTATTGGAGGTTACATTTATAGGGTTCAAACCCCAGTGTGTCCCGGGTGACTTTGGACCATCAGGTTCCAACTCTGGGCCTTGAACCAGCTTGGCATGTGAACCAGCACTTGAGTTTTCTCTCTGGCCCAGAGGCATACTTTAGAACAGAATATAGGAAATCTTATGGTGAGACAATATGTTCTGAAATTCCCTCTACTATGTAAAATATTTCAGAGAAAGAGGCAGAGTAATAGTAGACAACTTGATTTCAAATCCATGCTACTGAATTTAAAAAATTGCATGCTTACTAGAACCAATAGGAATCATTAGGGGAGTCAACATAAGGATTTTAAAATTATATTCTGCAGCCAAGATGCGTGAAAGGAAAGGAATATGTAACTGATAACTACTCACAACTCAATCACAAAAACCAAGAGGAATATAGATCAGTCTCCAAATTGCCATCATTGCCTATTCAAGAATAATGCAATCTCATACTCAATGTGGTATCACTGTTCTTTCCAGTATATTCCTGGCAACACCTTAAGTGTTTTGTTATGTGAATTACAGTAGAATATAGAACAGTTATCATTTGTTGAGGATTTACATTAAGTAAATTGATGTAAATCCCATGTCATGAACTTTGTTATCTCCCCTGATGTTTTCATGACTCTATCAAATTCTGTCATACTTAGAGCACTCCCTAAGAGAAGGCCAGAAGGTGGGTGCTAGGAAGTAATCATGTACAGTGTCAACAAATTCAGTAGTTGGAATCCATTGTCTTATGATGGTTGATCAAGAAAATCATGGTCATTTGACCATATTTTTCCACAGAAAAAATTTTTACTTTATCTTTAAAAAAAATGAATGAATGAGATTGTTTTCCCCATATTGGGCCAATTTTGTTTTTCTTTTTTTTTTTTTTTTTGCTTCAGATGTTTAACAACTTTTTATAATGTGCATCAAAGTCCTTGCTTCTTCACCCTGGAAGGAGACTACAAAAATCTATTAAAGAAAAATACTTGAATTACAAATTGCTAATGAAACAGAAAAGACTGCTAAGAAAGGACTTAAAGACAGTGTACGGGAGAATCAAGTTCCAGTATTGCAGAGAAGTGAGTGAGTTATTCTTCTAGATGTTAGTTTTAGTGCAGGAAAAGGACAGCTAATAGGTTGGTGGATTCTGGCTTGCACCAGGTCTTCTCCGAGCAAATTTGCATGGATGATGAAATCAATGCCTGCTGGCCCAGTTGCTCCAAGCCCAGTGGCAGGAACGGGCACGTGCTTGACACCTGGGAGTTACAGTCCTTCTCATCTGTCAGCAGAATAAAAAGCCAAATGCTGATAGCAAGAACTTCTGAGGCAATGCTGGAGCAAGCAAAAGACCCTACTTGTCATCTCTCGAACCTAAGCCTTTAATCCCCACTTCCTACAGTTGTTTATTTTAAAATGAGAATGGCTACGGATGTCCCAACGAGCTGTGTGCTCTCTCCCGAAAGAGTCTCATCCTTCAAACCCATCTTCGCAAGGAAGCGGGCCTGTCATGTGTGGAGCAGATGGCCTCCTGTGCGAGGCTGGCCTCCCTGTTGGCCATTCGGGTTCACAGGCAGCCTGTACTGGCCTTTCTTGAACATCTCCACTGGCAAGAAAGACAGGACAGATCTGAACCTCGCAGTCCAGCTCTGCTACAGTGGAACACAGTCCTCAGCTCATGGTGTAGCTGAGACTTTGGGAGCAGAGTTTGCTCTGAGAGTCTGGGTCAAGTTTTGAATTTTGAATTGCCTTCATATATTGTAGTATGTTATTCCCCTCACCTCTATGGATTCTGGTACTTCTCAGAAAGGCAAGAGAGTTAAGGGGAAAGAATCTATTGCTATG
Source organism: Sorex palustris (assembly GCA_028565675.1). Taxonomy (NCBI): domain Eukaryota; kingdom Metazoa; phylum Chordata; class Mammalia; order Eulipotyphla; family Soricidae; genus Sorex; species Sorex palustris. Next base: position 2,004 of record JAOXYA010004372.1, on the reverse strand, counting down.
AACAAAGCTTGCAGTCATAGTTCCTCTAATCATTGGCAATGGCTGGGCAGCCACGTTTTTGTCTTCAGGGCTTAAAAATGAGGAAAAAAATAGATAAATTCATTAAAATTTTAACAACATTGGAAAAAACTTCAATGAAAAGGAAATATTTAAAAAATGTGAGCCATATTTTTTTACATAATCATTTTAGTCTCACCAAAAATATCTCAGCACAGAGCCCAGATGTTTTGAAGGTTTCTTTTTTGTTTTATTTAAGAACTTTCCCATTCTTTTCCATCTTCCTAACAGCTGACTACTGCTTATGATGCAAATGGCTAGGTAGGAAAACCAAGATGTGGGCTTGAGAGCTGAGGATGGCATCAACCAGACCTCCAGACTGTGCTCTGCTCTCTCTCTGTCTCTCTCTGTCTCTGTCTCTGTCTCTCTGTCTCTCTGTCTCTCTCTCTCTCTCTCTCTCTCTCTCTCTCTCTTGCTCTCTTCTCTCTCTTAAATGTCTGCGCCCCTCACCTTGTTTCTCTTTCACAAAAAAATTTTGAAATTATCCCAGTTTTTAAAGAGACATCTTCACCGAGAACACCAGATCAGGGATATGTATGGGAGGTGTCACAGGACAAGGGTGGGGGTTTGGACACTTTTGGGAAGTAACCCTACACCAAAACTATAAATGCCAACACCATTGTAAGCATGTTATCTTAACTATAGGAAATTTAAAAAAACAATAAAACACACCCATCTTCGCTCAATATACTGTGTTAAGGGGTTTTAACTATAGCTATCAGTTTTAAAAGAATCATCATATGGAAGAGATACTCTGGTTTTCAGTAAGGGAAGGTTTTTTTTTATAATAGACTTTTACTGTTTTTCAATTACATCACAGAGCATATTATACAGTTCAATATTTAGGGAAATAAATACAACCAAGAAACAACAAAGTGCCTTAGAATATATATTTACCAAGTATTTCTTGAGCACAGGAATGGAACTGGGTGTCAGCATGGTGTTTAGTCCTTACAACTTACATATCACAAGGAACCACGTTTATGTCTCTGTACAGAACTGCTCTCCGAAACTTCAGTAAGAGTCTACTACAAACCAAAATTCCATCAAAATGCCACCTTGCCCCACTAAATTGTTGGTAAATCCATTTTATTAATTGTTCCACCAATGCCTTGAATTTATCTATCTCTTCCCTCTCTCCCTTAGGCTTACATTCAGCTCAACAGAAAAAGCCCTGACTCTAACTTTAGACCAAAGATCAAAGGTCAAAACAGGCATCTTTATTCAGGGGTATGACTTTTCAGGAGCTCACAGAGAATGACTTAGGCCAGAATAACCACCCCAGAAAAATATTCATACAAATGTGGGAAACATATTTATATTTTATAATCCAGGTTTTTTTTAAATCTGTGTACACGTTGAACATCAGCTTGGTATTCTAGGAGAGATAGGAGTTTTCCTTGTACATGGCCTACCCAAATTTGATCCTTGGTATTCCATATGGTTCCCTGATCCCCGTCAGGAGTGATCTCTGAGCACAGATCCTGGAGTAATCCCTGAACTGGGTGTGGGCACAAAACACCCAAATGATAAAACTGGAAGCCAGTTGAGTCAAGCCAGTAATTGTGGGCAGAAAAGCTGCTAAATTAGTATTTATTAACCATACTCTATATAAGCAAACATTTTATATATATCCCATTTTTTGTTGGTAAGACTAGGATTTCTTGGGAGCTGGAGCAATAGTACAGAGGGTAAGATGTTTGCCTTGCATGAAATCAACCTGGGTTTGATTCCCAGTATCCCATATGGTCCCCCAAGTACCACCAGGAGTACTTCCTGAGTGCAAAACCAGGAGTAAATAACCCCTGTGCATTGCCAGGTGTGACCCAAAAAGAAAAAAATGAACTAGGATTTCTTTCTTTTAATTAGTGACTAGATAACCTGAAAAATATATATACTAGACTAGTTTTCTTGATAGTTTACAAATTTTGTTTTTTTAAAAAAATT
>JAOXYA010004357.1:0-14422 GCA_028565675.1 Sorex palustris | reverse complement strand
AAAGGGCTAAAATCCAAGGTATATAAAGTACTCACAAAAGTCAAAGACCAAAGTGAAAACAACTTCATCAAGATTGGGCAGTAGAAAGGAACAGAATCTTATTTGAGGAAGAGATTTGGATGGGCAGCAGACATATGAAATAGAGTTTATCCTCACTTAATAGGGAAATGAAAACAAAAAAGGAAATAGTGTAGTATAACAACAACTCCTTGAACATGGACACAGAACTGAAATTACAAAATCCTAATATTCCTAAACTGTTGGAGAGGAATGAAGGTGTGATAAAAGAGGCAGTGTGGAAGTAATTTAATAAAGGTGGGGGGAAGCTTTTAACATCTTGGCGATGTTGGGGTGAAATAAATTTGTATTCCCCAAGTATAAACATGAACACTATTGTAAATCATTTCACTTAATTTTTTTCAAATGATTTCCTGCTATCAGAAGTGAGTAGAAGTGTAGACCCTATGGACATGACATTGGTGAGGTAATTTATGTATCACCTGTTTCTGCTAAGCAGGGGATAAATTAATTTCCTCCCCTATACTGTTGAAACTACAATGAGTGAGAATTGATGCTTTTTCCAACTGGGTTTGGAAGTAGTAGGATGGATACAGCAAGAAAGATGTTCTGTTGCTAGAAAACCCTTTCCCAAACCCTTGCATTGAGAGGATCAGGGAGAAATAGGGAACAGGAAGACTTTTCTTTGAACGATTTTTATCTGCTTTTGCTTGCAGTTCTACATGGAATCTGAGTGTATGGACAGAAAAAAGGAGACTCAGAGAAGTCATTACCATCATTAGCATACCATTTCTGAAAACATACTTTGTCAGTCATGTGATAGATACAGGTCTATGTAATTATGCAATTATGATAGCATTAATTTGCAACACCATGTATGTTTTATGAACACTAATTCACATTGAATTAAATTCATATTATCACGCCACTCCCAAAGTACTAATAACCTTCACCACAATCCACTGGCTTGTCAGCACCTTTGCCCTCCTCCTTCCCTCTGTCAACCTAAATTCAGTCGTCATAATCCAATAGTTTGTTTTGGATTTTGTCTATTCATTTACCATTTTAAATTTATATATATATGCATGAAATCACATAATATTGGTCTTTTCCCTTTGACTTATTTCACTTAGCGTAACCTCCAGTTCTCTCCAATGTTGTCTTAGTTTCTGACAACAGAACTGAGTCTAATAATGAGTGAAATGATCGGGTAAGGAAAGGGAACACATAGAGTATTTATGTGCAATGGTGGGAATATTAGCACTTTGGTGATGGGTATGATGCAGAATTGGTGTAAATAGTGATACTTTGGTCTCTTAAAATAACCTTGACATAAAAAATGCCAAGCTTCTTGATTTTAAAATGATCTTGACATAAAAAATCAAAAATAAGAGAAAATTTCAGACTCTGAACCCTGTCAATTTTGGCAGCTCTGCTCCCTCAGAACTCAGATGCCTGTGCTGTAGTCTCTGCCACAGAAATCTGCTGTGCGACCTTATCCCTGGAAGAGAGACATTGTAGCTATAGAGGTTTTATTCCAAATACAAAAATGACTAGGACTTTAAATATAAACAAATCCTTTGCATAAAAGTCACACGGCCACCTAACGCCGGATGCTATGACCAGACATGAAGTCCCAATGATTCCAGGAGCTTTTAAGCTTTTCATGTATGAGCTTTTAAGATACACTAATCACTCCTTCTGAGTTTCTGAATAATTATTTTAAGTGAATCTCAAGTCCTCGATTAATCTTCCATGATTTCCTTTATCTTTGCTGCAATTCTTTTAGAATTAAAAAAAAAAAAACAACAAACAGCAGAAACTGCCATAAACTGCTGGCTTCGGCATCTGAGTGACTACAAAAGCTTGTGGCCGTCCAGGCACTTGCCCTGGGCCCAGAAGCAGCACCAAGACTAAACCTTGCTGCGTGCTGCTGGAAGGGTGGCTCCACAGCCCTTTTCCCCCTGGAGCAGCCTGCAATGCCCACAGCAAATTATGGAGAAAAAGCTCCCTGAGAACCAACTGTCTGGAGTTCCAGGGGGTGTGCCTTCACACTCCCAAACAGGCTCTCCTGGACTGGTGGCTACAGCCTGTCCAGAGTGCCAAGACCATGAATGGTAGCAGCCCTGGCTCCCATTTAGCTCCCTGCGAGAGATGCTGCTGCCATCAACACTGGGGCCGAAGGGGTCCTGTGCCTCCAGCAGGTCAGCCTGGACCTGCAGGGAGAGTGCATCAGCCAGCCTGATGGTGACTTCAGACACCTCCTAAAATCCCAAATTTGCTACTGCACCTCTGGTCAAACTCTAACAACTCAGGATCAAGTTTCCTGAGAAATTGAACTGTCAAAGGTTAAATATGTGAGAGTCCCACCCACAAACCACCTTTGACTCAGCCATACAAACTCATTTATCAGTCGTGCTTCAGAAATCCATAAATAAATCTTGAAAGCTGCTGTTGTCTCAGATCCACACAAGGCTGAACAGACTGGGAAGATCAGAGAGGGTATAGATTGACCCAGTGCCCACATAAAGCCCCAGCCACTGTATGCTCCCACAATCCAAATTTGCTTCCTTCCAACCAGTCAGAATCAACCGTCTTGGGACAGACCTCACCAACATATTCACTTGATCACTTGATCACTTGACATCCCGTTACTCATCAATTTGCTCAAGCGGGCGCCAGTAATGCCTTCATTTGTCCCTGTTGCATGTAGTGTAGCCCAATGGTGGCTGATTGCTCCAGGAACATGAAGAGACTCAAACCGTTCATTCAGGATCTTGATGAAGAAGTCTGACCATATTGTACGTGGGCGGTCACACAATCTTTTCACGTCCTGTGGAATCCAATCCATAATGGCTGTAGTTTAGTGATTGTCTTCAAAACACATTACATGTCCAGACCATCTGATTTTCTTTGCCTTGGCAAACGTGACAGCGTCCCTGATACTTGATCATTGACGGAGGTCAAAACTCAGAATTCCTTCTCTCACTTGAATGAAATGTGATACTCCAAGCATAGCTCTTTCGATTGATTCCTCTTTAGGAGACCTGAATAGCGTTCTCATCCTGTTTTCCTAGGGCCCAGGTCTCTGAGGCATATGTTAATGCAGGAAGAACGGTGGAATTGAAGAGATGTGCCTGGAGCTGGAGGTTCTCTTAGCTATTTCTTTGACACTCTTGAAGGCGTTACATGCGGCTTTTCCTCCTGCACAACTCAGGTGCCAGGTCATTTTTCCTAAACTATAAAGAAATTCTAAGCCACATTTTCAAAAATAGTCGCTAATTTTAAAGTCTCACAACTAATAAAAGAATGCTAAAAACAATGGCGAATTTACATATTTTCAGGTTTATGATATACTTTACAAGGCCAATAAAAGTTATAAACAGATACTGCATCGACTGTCGTCCACAGAGGTAATAAGAGTTTGAAATGCATGCTACGGGGCCAGAGAGAAAAAACATCAGGTAAAGCGTTTGCTCCGTATGCACACAACTGATTCAGGTTCGATCCCTGGTATCACATTGGTTCTAAAACATCATTATGGGCAGTCCCTAAGAACAGACCTGGAAATAAGCCCGGAGCACATCTGGGCTAAAAAAAATCATAATAACAAAGTAAAATGTGTGCTACATGTTGCCTGCCAAATCTGTTAACAATGTTTTTGTTGGTGTTCATTTGGAAGTGACGTGAAATATAAATTTAAAGACCTTTAAAATATAAACTCTGTATTCACAGACTTTGTTTCTATCCTCATCATAGTCTCTATGAATATGGCAAGGAAACCAGAGGGAAATAAAGAAGGCAGTGGACTGAAATAGCCCCAAAAAAGAGGGAGAAAAAGAGAAGTTCCCAGAGCCAACAAGACAATTATGATGAGGTTATTTATAGGTTGAACAAAGGAATTTCTCTCCATAATGCTCTGGAAACTTACTCATTGTTGTCAAGGAGACCTTTACCCTCCCCACTTTTTCTTACACCCCTTAATATTCCAGCAGGGTGGACAGGAATGGGAACCCTGGCAATCAAGTCAACAGGCCATCTGTAGAATTGCCCCAAATTTCTCTGGCAGAAGAGAGATATTTTTCCTGCAAAGATGCCTCAAGGGTTTGTAACTTTAACGGGTTGTTTTTCTCTAGTAATTACAAGGCAGCAATGAACACTGAACACTGGGTGCTATTTAAAATGATGAATTATTTAAATTTGAAAACAAGAGGCCTAAAATGATTAGGACAATGCACAAAGAGTTATCATGCTTAAAACTTGAAATTATTTTTGGTTGGGGCTGTGGGAGGTGTCCACATTCTTTTATGCTCAGAGATCACTCCCGGTGAGGCTTGGAGGACCATATGGAATGGTGGGGTTCAAATTAGAGTCAGCTGTAGATAAGACAAGCACCTTACCCATTGTCTTCTCTCTCTCCAGCCCCATGCTTATAGCTAGACCTATAAGTTGAAGTGTAGCATTGCAAGTCCATCATGATAGTGCAACAGATAGCGTGCTTGCTTTGCCGATAGCAGACCTGGATTTGACCTCCCACACCCTATAGGATCCCCCGAAACCACCAGGAGTGATCCCAGAGCACAGAACCAGGAGGAAGCCTGGAGTACCACCAGTTAGTGGCTCCAAATTTTTTTAAAAGTATATTTGTAACATGGTATGATCTATTTTTTGCTAATATAAAATTGTAAAAATGTGTGACCTGATGAGATTGTTCTGTGGGTTAATAATTTGAGTGAAAAGAATTATATAGACCCATTGCATGGAGAAATTAAATATGATATATTAAAAGACAATGACTTTGATATCCTCCTCTTTAAATTTTCTTTCTTCCTAATGCCTCTTAAATCTGGCTATTCCCTTAACCTCTTTCATCCCTAATTTCCCTGAAAATCTTTTGCCAATAATATAAAGTTACTGTTTGCCAAATCCAAATAACATTCTTCACTTCCTAACTCATCTTCCTTCCCAGCATCTAAATTCGTGAATTCCCTCTTTCTTGACTTCCCTGAGATCATCTTTCTCAGGTATCATCTCTTCACTTTAGTCATTTCTTCCTAATACCCTTGTAAATATGTCTTTCTTTTTGGTCTCTTTAGTATTATTACTGAAGCTATTTCTGAAGATTCTATTGATCTCTCTCAACAAACTGAACTTTATTTTTCTGGCAACTTCATCTATGCAGATGACTTTATGTGCTCTCTCTTTCCTAAACATTTTCTGATCTATATAGCTTTAGGCCAAATATATCTCCAGAGATTTAGTCCTTTTCAGCGTATTTCCTCCTAGACAATAGTATCATTTGCCTATCTACCTTTACCAAGCTAATTAAAATTGAGGCTTAAATCAATGATAATTATTTATTTGACTCACAAATTTAGAGGTTATCTAGGAAGTTCCCACTTAAGTCAGAGTAGTAGTGGAAACTGTGGCAGAGACAGATAATCTCAAAATCTTTTTTTTTATTGAATCACTGTGAGATAGTTACAAAGCTTTCATGTTTGAGCTTCAGTCGTACAATGATCGCACACCCATCCCTCCACCAGTGCACATTCTCCACCACCAATGTATTATTACTCCCCCCATTCCAAACCTCCCCTCCCCCATCTCTATGGAAGACAATTTTCCCCATACTCTTTCTCTAATTTTGGTTTGCAGTATAGATACCGAGAGACCCTCACGTTTGGTCCTTTATCTACTTTCAGCACACATCTCCCATCCCAAGTGATCCCTTCAACCATCATTGACTTAGTGATCCCTTCTTTATCCCAGCAGCCTTCTCCCCCAGCTCATGAGGCAAGATTCCAATTATGGGGCAATCTTCCTGGCCCTTGCGTCTACTGTCCTTGGGTGTCAGTCTCATCTTCTGTTATTTTATATTCCACAAATGAGTGCGGTCATTTATGTCTGTCCCTCTCTTTCGGAGTTATTTCACTTAGCATAATACTCTCCATGACCATTCACTTAAAAGCGAATTTCATAACTTCATCTTTCCTAACAGCTGCATAGTATTCGATTTGTGTAGATGTTCCAAAGTGTCTTTAACCAGCCGTCTGTTCTCGGGCACTCGGGTTGTTTCCAGATTCTGGCTACTGTGAACAGTGAACATATAGCAGGTGCAGATGTCATTTCTACTGTGCTTTATTGCACCCTCGCAACCCAGCCCTTTGGGCATCTCTTGCTGCCTCTCCTAGCCTGGCCTGGCTAACTTGGGTGTCTAGAACCCGGGAAGGTGCCAGGCCCCTTGCGGGTGCCCTGGCTGTTACAAAGGGGAGCTTTTCAGAGACTCGGCTCCTTCTTCCCTGTCCCTTCCTCCCTTTGTGGATGTGGCAGAACTGATCCTAATAAACTTCTCACGAAGGGAGAGCCCAAACCTCCAGGTCCCTCGTGGGTGAGTGGGGCACCCGAGACCGTGGAGAGGGGAGTGGGGAGACAGTTCTGCTCTGCTCCAGAGCCCCCCAGAGAAGCCGTGTCCCCAAAGGTCCCGCTGCCCATTCCTGACCCGTGGGTGCCCACAGGCCACCAGTGTCGGACTTCTCAAGCCGGTCCCTCCCGTTGCCCCGGTGATAAGATGGGGCTCCAGCGAGGGGGCGGCCCGGGGTGCCCCGTCCCCGCTTTCTGGGCGCCCCTCCTGGACCCGTTCCGGGGGCTGCCTCTCCCCGCTGCCCCCGCTCTCTCTGCCTCCCCGTCCCATCGCTCCCTCGGCCTTCCTTCGTCCGTCCACCCCTCTCCCTTCTCTCTCTGACGGTGCTATCGATCCGCTGATCCGCTCCGTCTCGGTTTTTGTTCCCCGCCCAGCGTTGCCGGCGCCGCGGGGCTGGGTGAGCGGCCCCCGCGATCCCGCACCCCACCCCGGGGCTCGCGCCCGCCCGCTCCCCCTCCGCCCCCGCCCCAGATTTCCGGTGCTGCCGTCAGCGCCCCCGTGTCGGCGACCCCTCCCCGCTGACCTCACCGGCGCCGCCGCCGCCTCCTCGGGCGCATATAAGCGGCGGTCGCGCCGAGGAGCCCGCAGCCCGCGCCAGCGACCCCCGGACCCCGGACGCGCCAGGTAACGGGCCCGGAGCATCCCTGCCCTCGGGGCGGATGCGGGAGGATGCGGGAGGATGCGGGAGGACCGGGCTGCTCGCTCCCCCACCCCACCCCTGGGGCTCTCCGAGCGCCCCCGGGGTTCCCCCCACTGCGCCCGCCTGGTGCGCCCTGGGCGCGCGGGTCCCGGCTGCGGAGCCAGCGCGGGCCGAGGGGCTTTGGGACCCTCTCCTGCCGCGACGCCGGCTCCGAGTGGGCGCCCGGACTTTGGGGGAGCGGGAATAGACGGACTGGAGAGCCCGGCGGCTAACGTCCGACCCCGCCGTCTGGAGCAGAGCGCTCGCCTGGCTGCAAGAACTTCGGCGGGAGATGAAGCCGCTGCGCGCGGACTAGACCCCCCCCCCACCTGGATCCTGACACCCCCGTGGCCCCCAGACAGAACATCGAGCCCAGCATCTTAGCGCTGCCCTGGTCCTAGCGTAGCCCGAGGGTCGTAGGGTCTGCGTCTTAGCGCGGAACCAGGACGCTGGAGCCGGCGTTGGGACTGGAACATCGGTGGGAATTTGGGGGTGGGGTGGGCCTTAGTTTACAGGCGAGCCTGGACCACCCACCGCCCCCACCGGCTCTGCGCGACCTGGGCAGGGGCGGGGGAGGGGCTCCCGCTCACCCTGACAGCACAGGCAGGACCCCTATGGGGGGCCCCAGAGTGGCTAGGAGCAGTCCTCTGGTCTCTGCCTCCAGGGGGACAAGGGTCCAGCTCTGCACCTGGACTGGAGCCTGTTGGGAGAGCACAGAGGGAGATGAAGGAGAGATGGAGGCTGGGGGTACAATCTCTCTCTGTCCCTCCCTCTCTCCCTCTCTCCCTCTGCCCCCCTCCCTCCGCTCCCCACCCCTCCACTCCAGAACCCAGAAGCCACCATGCAGGGTCCCTGGATGATGGTCGTCTTGGCCCTGGCGCTAGCCGGTGTCCCTGGCCGTGCTCAGCCTGAGGTGGCCCAGCAGGAGGTGGGGCTGGCCGAACCCCCAGACCTGGCAGAACTTTTGCGCCAGGCAGAACGCCTCTTGCTCCTCCGGGAAGACCTCCTGCAGCTGCGTGCAGACCAGGGCGATGCTGAATCCGGTGAGCCAGTGGGAGGGTGGGGTGGGGGCTGTAAAGGGGGCTGCTGTGCCCCCCAGGGTGGGAGGATTGGGGGGGGGTCCCAGCCCAGGCCTCACAATGCAGGAGCCTCTTCCCAGGAAGATTCCTCTTGGTGCTCCCCCTCCCCTGCCCCGAAAACAATTCTGCGCAGGGGTGAAGGAGGGGGTGACGCCTTGTGTGACAGGCTTAGGGACCCCTTAGGCCTGGCACTGCACTAAGCCTCTCAAACACCGTGTCACACTCTCTGATCTTCCTAGCGCAGTGATGGCTGATTTGCACAGAACAGCAGAGAGGTTAAGTGAACCGCTGTTGGTCACACAGCCACAGCACCAGCAGAGCAGGGGTTGAAGGCAGAGGCCTTTGACCCCTGTTATTGAGCGTGTCCGTCCTGAGAGGCACAGACCAGGGCCACGGCTCTGGCTCCGGGGGCTGCCTGGGTTGGGCCCACAGGGTCACCTGGTGTCTTGCTTCTTCCCCAGAGTTCCAGATCTCTCAGCCCCGTTGGGTCTCCAAGCGGCAGCACCCGGGCAAAAGGGAGGCGGCCGAGGAGGAAGAAGGAATGGCAGAGGAAGAGGAGGAAAAAGCAGGTGCTGTGGGACCCGTCAAGCGCCAGCACCCCGGCCGGCGGGAAGATGCCGCCGCAGGGTCCGTGGACGCCCCCCAGCAGAAGCGCCAGCACCCCGGCCGGCGGTCCTCCTGGCTCAGGGACATGGTCGCCAAAAGGCAGCACCCGGGCCGTCGGCTGGCGGAGCTCCAGGCCCAAGAAGGAGCCGAGAAGGAAGAGGAGGAGGGGGAGGAGGAGGAGGGGGAGTGGGGGCCCGAGAAACGCCAGCACCCGGGCAAGAGGGCCCTGGGCGGCGCGTGTGGGCCCTGGCGGGCCTGTGGACAAGCCCGCCTCCTGCTGGGGCTCCTGGCGGGCCTGGGCCGGGACGGGGCTGCCGAGAGCAAGAGGCAGCACCCAGGCCGGAGGGCAACCCTGCAGGCGTGAGCAGTGCCCTCTGACAGGGAGTTTGGGGCCTAAGAACGTCCTGTGTGCCCTCCCTGCTTGGTGACCCCAAGTCTTCCCTGTCCTCAGCTGAGCTCACACACACACACACACACACACACACACACACACACACACACTCTCCATTTTACCCCACTTCGCATCACTGCATCTCCCCCTACCCCGGCAGCCCCCTTCCCCGTTCCTCAGCCCTGGCTAAGGCGACCCCCGTGTCTTCCAAGGGATCCCCAGAACGGGGCAGAAGCCTCTGGAACAGAAGCCGGCGCCACCACCCAACAGCAGAATTGGCCCTTTGCTGGGCATGGCTTTGTGGGAGGCGCGCCCCCTGGCGGCTGTAGGGATCAATGCATGCAGGGGTGTGTTCGCGCGGTCCTGAAGTCTGGTTTGTCGGGGTCCCCCTGGCACTTTCCCTTGTCAATCATCCTGGTGGTAATAAAACACGCCTCATGAGCACCTGCGAAGTCCTCGGCTGCAGTTCTGTCTTGGCGGGTGTGCGGGTTCCTTTCTCAGCACGGAGAGGAGCAGCTGGAGCTCCCCAGCTCTGGGAGGGGAGTCAGGGATTCTGGGGCAAGTCTTCTCCGCGTCCCCATCTCCAAGTAAGCTTGGGAGGTAAACAGGGGCCTGGAGTCTGCTGACACTTGGGGTCTGAGCCCTGCGGCCTGCGTGTGCCTCGTTGGGTGAGAGGCTGGGAGGGTCCGGGACTATAATCCTCACTGCTGGGTGACGCTCATTGTCACCAGCCAGGCATGATGAAGACAGAGGGCAGGCAGGGCCAGGGGATGCGAACCAGACCTTCCACCTGGGGCTCCCCCAGAGACAGGCTGGGTGCGGGACAGGAGGGAATGGTGGGGATTAGGGCACAGTAAAGAGCAGGGGACACCTAAATCTCGTAACAGCGGCAATGATAGGGACATAACCAGCATTGCCATAATAGACACGTTGTTTAAGCACATTACATAATATGAATCTATAAATCCTTAATCCCCATCTTACCTAGCTAAGCAAGGTACAGGGGTAAGTCATTTATCCCAGGTGAATTTGGTTCCCTCGTGCCACTTTGCAATTTCTGTATTTATTTTCCATTTAATAAAACTTTTCTTTTTTTTGGTCTTTTTTACTTTTGGGGGGGTTTGTTTTTCACCCACAATTGGCAGTGCTCGGGCCTTACCTCATGAAGTAAGGTCTGAGCATAAAACCAGGTGTGCCCCCAAAACAAAACGAAATGAAGGAAAGAGAAAGAAAAGAAAGAAAGAGATAGAAAGAAAGAAATGAAGGAAGGAGGGAGGGAAGAAAGAAAGAAAGAAAGAAACAAAGAAAGAAAGAAAGGAGAAAGAGGAAAGAAAGAATAAAGAAATGAAGGAAGGAAAGAAGGAAGGAAGGAAGGAAAGAAAGAAAAGAGAAGGAAAGAAAGAGAAATCAGATGAGAAAGTGAGCTGCTTCAGGTGAAATTTGAAACTGTTGAACGAACACCTCGGCTATCAGGGTCACTGGTGTCTACGGGCGTCCCACTCAGAAGCCACTTCAGTCTCTGCCATAGACAGGGACTCGCCCCGAAAGCAGAGACTAGAGCTGTAACATCCCGGTAGCCTGATGGCAGAGGTGTGTAATCTACCGGCACACAGGGGAAATGCCCCCCTACCATCTGCGACACCTTTGACCCCATATTCCAGTCAGAGATACAGCTCAGAGGGCTGGGCACGTGCTTTGCTTGCTAGAGGCCCGAGTTCGAGCCCCACATCACAACTGAGCACGGGGGGAGTGATCCCCAAGCCCAGAGCAGGGAGTTGTACTGAGCACTGGACAGTCTCAAAAGGAAACAGAGATTTTGAAACAAAGTTCCTTTGGCCTCTGTGTCTAACCCCTGTGTGATGCGCACATGGGCTTTTCAACCTTGGGTTCCCGTGTTGGGGTAAAAAAAGGAGTTTGGAGAATGTGAACAATACAGCTCGTTTGCTGTCAAGGTCACGGTTCAGGGGGTGTGGCCAAGGAGGACAAGGGGGTTCATCACCCGTCGTCTGCAGCATACTCCCCCAAGTGCCTGGGAACATTGAGCGTTTGACAGAGTTCTCCAGTTTTTCTCCTCTTCATTTGAGGGGACCATCACCCAGACGAGGGGCAGAGCCCCCGAGATGTGGGAAGCTGTGACAGTGACTTGCCCAGGGTGGTCTCCAACATTCTGCTGCTCACTGGTATGGGGAGGAGGCTGTCATGCTCCTTTATTGCAAGGCTCATGTGCACATATCCAGCTGGGCTTCAGAGGGAAACTGCCCACGGCCCTGGGGAGTCCTGACAGCAGAGATGCCGGGATGGTGCCTGGCACATGTGGGTGGCCCCAGTGATTGAACTTGAGGCCTCACGCTTGCTGGACAGGCATGTTAGCCTCTGAGACGTCGCTCCCCTGGCCTTTGGTCTTGACTTCTTGCTCCATTCGGTTCTTTCTTCTGGGAGAAAATTGTCACCATGGCCACAGTGGGCGGAAGCCAGGTTACCCCTGTCCAGAGACATGCTCAGAGAAGATACAGGTCACTCACACACTCCCGGTGGGCCCTGCGGGTCGAGACCCCGAGTCCATGAGTGCAGAAAGGCAAATACCAAGAGGACACACCCCATCCTCTCCTGCACCCAAACTTGATTTTGAGGGGGGTGTTGCTTCTTCCTTGGGCATTGGACATTGGAAGAGGGAGAAGCTCAGCCTTGCGCCATAATGCTCCCCCATCCCTGGGGTACCCAGTGTCCCAGGCAGGCCAGTCTAGGCACTGGTGTCAGTCCCAGATGAACCATATAAACAGCCTGTGCATCACTGACATGTATTCTGCCACGGTTCTTGCGGGAGTCGTCGTCACCATCCTGGTATGCTCAGCCACAAAGCCGCATTTGCGGAATGTGTTCCTTTGGAAAAAAGAATTGCAGATAAGTATTCAAAATGTGAGGGCTTGTCAGGCGTGGGTGGGGCAGGGGATGGGAGTGGTACACCTGGCAGTCCTCTGGGGCTACTCTTGGCACTCAGTGCTCGGGGATCACATTTTTTCTTTTTGGGTCATACCCGGTGATGCTCAGGGGTTACTCCTGGCTCTGCACTCAGGAATTACTCCTGGTGGTGCTCAGGGGAACCTATGGGATGCTGGGATTTGAACCGGGGTTGGCTGCATGCAAGGCAAATGTCCTACTGCTGTGCTATTGCTCTGGCCTCATCGGGGATCTCTTTTGATGGTGCTCAGAGGACCATGCTTGGGGTGCCAGGGACCAAACATAGGGCTCCTGCATGCAAAACCTTTGAGCCATCCACCCACTACTCCTCCAGTGAGTCCTGGAGCTCTGTAACCAAATGGCCAAGCCTGTCTGTCTCCCACCACCCAGGTTATTGCTTCTGTCATGTAACTGCGCCAGTGTCAACAGATTCAGTGCCAGGGAGGCCTCAGAACCACACGGCGGGGCAGAGAAGGACCCACAATGACCCTGAGAGCAGGAAGTGATCACTCCAGGCAAGAACTGGGTAGGGCATTTGCCTTGCATGCGGCTGACCTGGGTTCAATCCCCAGCGTCCTATATGGTCCCCTAAGCAACGCCAGGAGTAATTCCTGAGTCCAGAGCCAGGAGGAACCCCTGAGAATTACTGGGTGTAACCCAAAAAGCAAAAAAATAAAAATAAAAAAAACAAAAGAGTCTTCAAAGAAAAAGAACTGTGTGCTGAGAGAGGAAGTGTGATGCGCAGGACACTCATCTCGTAATAGAATTGCAAACCACAGAGCCTAAATGGAAAAAGGAAACACAGTGGCCGCCAGAGAGGCAGGCTGGGGTGGGAGGAAAGCTGGGCAGAGAGGAGTGGACACTGGTGAAAGGATGGGTGCTCAACATGGTGCGACTGAAACCGGATCAGGGATAGCTTCGCAGCGGTGGGTCTCCTAGTGAAGCATCCTGGGAGGGTCAGCGGGTCAAGCTGTGCTCAGACCCCGCCCCCTCCCGCATGCTTGGGCTCCTGCTCCTCTTCAGCTGACCCTAAGGACCCCCTCCTGGGGCTCACAGTTTGCCGTCACAACTACCTGGGACAGGTGCCCGCCCTGCAGAGCTCAAGCAGGACTTGGGCGGTGCGTTTCACTGCGTGGTGATCCCAGAGCTGGGGGAGAGTCGTCATATGTTCCCCGGCCCCACCAGCAATCACTCTTTCTCCAGCAAACACGCTCTGGGAGGTAGCCCCCGTCCCCACCCCCCAGCATCCCCAGCTGTGGCCGCGCCTGGTGCAGACCGTGAACGCTTCTTGAACAATGGATGGAGAAGCCACATGAGCAGAGCTGGGACCAGAGGCAGGTGGGCTGCTCCCGCCCGAGGGAGAGAGGGGCCACCTACAAATTATGGGTTACTCTGCAGTTCCTGGGGTCCTGGAGCTGGCCCCCACAGATGGTCCCTGAGCTTTGGTTTGTCATGACCTAGTGGGCACAGATGCTACTTCCTGTCCTTGGAGGAGATGGTCTGTGTTTGTGATGTATCTGGGCCCAGAGCGGCAAGGCTCTGGGGCCACGCCGGGCAATTTCCCGGCCAACCAGTTGAGGTGGTTCAGTGTGAGGGTCCGATGATGGGGTGCTGCTTGGGCCCTGTGGTGCTGGGGACCTCCAGGTCCACACTGAAGGAAATAGGGGGCCACTAGGGCCACACAGGTGTTGCCCAGGGGTCCCCGGGGCTATACCTGGCCATGCTGGGCTGTGGCATGTGGTGTGGAATTGAACTAGATCAAGCCCAGGTGCTTCTAACACCTGTGAGCCCTCCCCGGGTTTGTATTTATTTGGTGATTCCCCAGGGCTACTCCTGGCACAGTGCTCAGGGTCTACTCTGACTGGAGCTTAGGGGACCAAGAGGATCTGGTGATGGAACCAAGAACCCTCACATGCCAAGCATTTGCTCCCACCTCCCTGCTCCTGCCTTCTGAGCTACCTCCCCTACCCTTTTATTTTTATCATGATGAGTGCTTACTTTACTTATTTCCCTTCTTTTTTTATTGAATCACCAAGAGATGCACAGTTACAAAGTTGTTCATGATTGGATTTCAGTCATGCAATGTTCCCACACCCGGTCCACAATTCCCACCATCAATGTCCCTACCACCACTCCCAGTCTGCCTCTATGGTAGACTCTTCTCTCTCTCTCTCTCTCTCCCCCCGCTTCCCCTCACCCTCTACACACACACACACACACACACACACACACACACACACACACACACACTTTTAAAACACCTCAGGGAC
>JAOXYA010004312.1:0-14425 GCA_028565675.1 Sorex palustris | reverse complement strand
CGATATGCCAAACACAGTAACAACAAAGTCTCCAATGGAGACGTTACTGGGCCTGCTCGAGCAAATCAATGAACAACAGGAGGACAGTGACAGTGAAGATTGATTGATTTCAACTGAGTTCATAAACCTTTGTCCAGTTTTTGATATTCTTGATTTCTGCAGGATTTCTATATATGCAGGACCTTGATTTCTGCATATATAAATGAGATATTGAATACAAAATCTTTTCAGGTTTTACTTCGCTGATATACAAAATAAAACTAAAAACCCGAAACAAAAACATCCTATTAAAATAGTACAAAACCACAATTACATACTTTTCTCTCCCTCCCAGCCCCTGTGACTCCTGTTTGTTATAAAACGGTGAAGGCTGTGTCTTTCAGTTTCTGAGATCTATGTACAGTAAACTCAGGGGGACCTACTACAGTATGAAACTTACTACTGATGCACAGGAACACACACAGAGACAGACAGAGCAGAGACAATTTCCAACTGAGGGACTATGTAGGAAGTCTGATGGAAAATAATTTTGCATTTGGGATACAATGAGTTGGGGTGAAACAACCTTTGAAACTGCACCATCTCAAATGATTTATGAAAAACCTTCACCAGGGATAGACTCAGGTATAGGTTCATGATGTCTGAAGGGTCGGGCTAATGGCAGACTGATAGCAGTCCAGAGGACATTTGGAGTTGTGAAACCTCAGTATGGGAAGCTGAAGAATCCCCACAGGTTATCACACAACTTTCAGGAGCAAATAATGGTTAGTAATCTAGACAGGCAAGCAGTATTCCAAAAGCTCTCAGCAGGGAAGAGGAGAGTAGTCAACAGATTGCATTTCAGGGCAAAATGCTAGATGAAGAGAATTTTTAGGAAGAGTAGGTTTTGCTGAAAGCAAAGCAGGGTTAAAGTCACAGAGGACTGATGAGTGAACTAGAAGGGTTTTAGGTGCCAGTCCTTAGGCTGGTGTAGTGGACATGAGTAGGACTTCAGAGAGATTTAGTCTTTGGAATAAAATCAGCAAGTGTCAGACCCAGCTATTATTGAGTGAGGTCACAACAATATTGAATCCCAGATAAGGATTGTTTCCAGTTTGGGTAAGATATGAGGTTGTCAGGGCAAGCAGGAGGAGAAATACTCCAGGGCACCATCTATGAGAAATGAAACGTTTTCAAGGTTGTAATCTTAGAGATGCTAAGTGAAGGATGTGGGAATAAAAAACAAGAAGACATTCCAGGAATAATAGCAGGATAAAAAGGAGCGTGAAAAATACAGACCAGGAATAAGGAACTGCAAGTTCCCAGAGCATAGTGTATAAGAACAGTCTTGGACTATGTGAGAACTGAGCTCAGGAATCTGTCATTGACTCATCAGGTTATGGGTCACAAGGAAGTAAGACAATGAAAGCACAGGAGAGAGACTTGGGACATTTGAGAGGTAGCAGACCATAAAGATAAAGTCCCGAACAAGGGTAATTGCAGGGAAATGTCGAGGTACTGACAATGTATGAAGGTAGCCTCAGGGTACAAATTTGATTGGGAAAAATAAAGTGCCACTGTTTAGGTCTACCCATCACTTCTTCTTATAAATAGAAGAGAGACTTTGGTGTTGAACCTCAAGTTCTGCATTGGGAGAAGAGTCACTGTGTTCCATGGTTCTGGGGAATCCACTCACCTTCCCGTCCCTTCGTAGCTGTTGAGGATTGCTGGGCTATCACCTCCTGGCCTCCATGTTCTCACATCTTACAGTGGTGCTCGCTGGCAGTCACGACTTTTAGTTGTGGCATTTGCCTGCACCCAGGTGGGCTGGGCTGCCCAGACCCCACACCACGCAGACGGAGCTCAGCACCCATGTGGCGCTCTGTGCTGCAGAACCGTCCTTGCTTTCCCTCTTTGATTATTGCTGCTTCTTAAAAGCAGGGCAGCTCTGTTTTGTTTTCTCTAGTCATAATTTTATGTTCTTATATCGCACACAGAGCTGAAGTAATCTTGAACAATTATTTTTTCCCCAGTAACTCTGAAAGCATGGCAGAGCCTGGCAAGCGACCCATGACGTATCTGATAAGCCAAAAACAGTAACAATAACGGGCCTCATTCCCCTGACCCCGAAAGAGCCTCCAATATGGCCAATATGGCACCTTTGGGAAGGATGAGTAAGGAGAGGCTGCTAAAATCTCAGGGCTGGGACGAATGGAGACATTACTGGCGCCTGCTCGAGTAAATCAATGAACAAAGGATGACAATGACAGTGACAGTGATATCTCTTAAAAATTTAGACACTTCAAAAAAATTTAAACTTTATTATTATTATTTTTTTTGCTGGAGTGATGGCACAGTGGGTAAGGCATCTTCCTTGCACACGGCCGACCTGTGTTCGATTCCTCCACCCCTCTCAGAGAACCCAGCAAGCTACCGAGAGTATCCTGCCCGCAGACAAAGCCTGGCAAGCTACCCGAGATGTATTTGATATGCCAAAAACAGTAAGGAGTCTCACAATGGAGACGTTACTGGTGCCCGCTCGAGCAAATCAATGAACAACAGGAGGACTGTGCTACAGTGCTATCGATCTTTTTAGCAATATAGAGTTCATGCAAGAAGTCAAACTGAGAATCATAGCTATTCACATTCTCCAGTTCAAAAAGAGCAAATAACTCACATGGTAAATGCTTATTTTTAGTACACGCTAATCTTGATTTCCATCCGAAGCACTGTAATTCCAAGTCACGGCAGAATGTCACTCACCTGGCAGAAACACTAACACACTGCTTCGCTCTGACACAAACTGGGCAGCTGACCAGGTCTTGTTCCTGTTTGAAATATATAAGAAAAGTGAACAAACATTAGCTGAGGCAAAGATGGCCCCCATTTTCCCAAAAAGGGATCATGGAAGGCTCTTACAGATCATCCTATATCAAGTTCTTTTATTTCGGGGTTGGGGCCATACACGGCAGGGCTCAGAGCTCACTCCTGAAGCTCAGGGGACTCTGTGGGGTTCTAAGGGTCAAACTTGGGTCGACCACTGTCAGGCAAGTGCCCTACACCCAACTGTACTATTTTTCCAGCCCATAAAATTCTTTCTTGGATATGAAAACAAAAATCCCGTAATTTAAGACTCTTATCAAGACCCCTTGTTCCCTCAGGGGTTCCAAGTCTCAAGATTCTCATTCTTTTCACCCGTAACAACATTATTTGCTAAGTTTTCCTTTGAATCTAATTACTATAATCTAGGCTGTGGCCTCCTTCCAAATCTGTTTCCTTTCTGTGTGTGTCCCCACTGTCCGGCCTGCTGGCCCCATTCATCCAATTCCCACCTGTAGTCCCTTGGATTATTCCATATGGCCTCTAGCTAAGAAAAACTTGTCTAGAGTCCTAAAACACAAAACGTTTAAAATAACTAAACTTCAAAGAGCCAAAATTATTAGAAATTATTTATTTTATCTTAAACGATTTTCGTGCCTCTGCTACTGTAAACTCCACAAACATGCCAGCTGGTCTGTGTGCCGGGTCCTGCTCCACAAAGTTGGGGAACAGCGGGGACTTGACAAAGAGATCCCACCTTCTGGGGGGTCAGACAAGAAACAAGCCTCAAGCATGGACATGCCACTCGGCAAGAGAGCCAAGACATGGACATGTGCCTTTACCCCACCCCTCCTTGGCAGCTGTTGTTCCCAGGTACAGTCTGGATGCAACATGAGGTTCTGATGAGACTCATGAAGACGAAGTGGAAATGAGAGAGAAAGGAAAACAGAGGAACGTCAACGCCAATGAGACAACACCTGGCTCTGAAAATCTCATGACTCATCAACCTTAACCTACTCTGGTCAAGAGGGAAGAAGACGCGTCTCCAGTTACTAGCATCCCAAATGATGAGAGTCCGTAACTTCTTACACTGGAGGGAAAACGAAGACTATGGGGCGCAGGGAACAACTCGGGGGCAACAACATCTTCCTTGCCAGCCCCAGCCTGTGGAGGCTGAGTGCTCGGTCACTAGCATCATAGGGCATAGGCGCCAGCACAGCCCTACAAGCTCTCCTGTCTGGGATCCCTCAGCACTGTCTCTCTGGAACAACTAACCAGCCCTCACCCCTACCTCTACCTCCAGGGTGTGCGCTTGAGAGTGCACATGTTCAGAACCAGGGTCAGTGGTGGCAGGACATGAGCTTCACGTAAATAAGGCTCAGTGCAAAAACACAAAATAAAAAGAATGCCGGGGAGAGGGAGAGCACAGGGGTTTAGGCACTCGCTTGTATGTAGTCGACTCCATTCTGATGCAGGATCACATATAATCCGGACAGAGCCAGGGATCACTAGGTGTGGCCCCAAGCCCCATACCACCTCCCGAAAGAATGCTACAGAAAGTTACCTTAGGCCAGAAGGGGAGATTCACCAAGATTCACCCTTAGACCAAAAGGCATCTGTTACCATAATAAAAGACTACCAGACAGTACCATCAAAATATACAAAGACAAAGGGAAAAGTGCCATACATATATCATACATGCATGTACAAGTATTTGTTTGGTTTGGGGGCCACAGCTGGCAGTGCTCAAACTCCTGTGCACTCAGGGATCACTCCTGGCAGGGCTTGAGGAACTATATGGGGTGCCGGGGATCAAACCTGGGTTGGCCACATACCCTACCCACTATACTATCATTCCAACCACAAAGTTGTTTCAGTCTTAAAAATTAGGGTCTAGAGAAATAGTTCAAAGGATTAGAGAACTTGCTTTGGATGCAGGAGTCCTATGCTTGATCCCCAGTAACACTTATTCAAGAATAATCCCCAAGCTCTGGTGTTTGTGGCAAAAAAAAAAAGAAAAATATAAAAAGAATGGAGGGGTCAGAGCAATAGTACAGCAGGTAGCATGTTTGCCTTGCACATGGTCAACTTTGGTTCAATCTCTGGCACCCCATATGGTCCCCCAAGCTCACCAGGAGTAATTCCTGAGTATAGAGCCAGGAGTAACCCCTGAGCACAGCAAGGTGTGGAACAAGAAAAAAAAAGGTGAAAGGGCTGGAGCAATAGTACAGCAGATAAGGCACTTGCGTTACATGTGGCCAACCCAAGTTTGATTCCCAGCACTAGACACCCCGAGTATGGCTAGGAATGATCCCCCAGCAGAGCTAGGAGTAAGCCCTGAGAACAGCTGAGTATGGTCCCCAAACCAAAGAAGAATAAAAGTAAAACAGAGATAAAAACTGAGAAACTTACCTAATTAAAAAAAAAGTCCAAGATGCAAAACTAAATAACTTCCATTACATATCTATTATATATTTCCTATATATATATGCAAGCCTAAAATCCCTATCACTTTTTTACAAAAATAAAGACCATTTTTGGGAACTTAGAACTAGAGCTAAAATCAGATAATTCCCTTAGGTTAGAAGGGGTGTGTCTAGAGGGCAGTAAGGTAGCAGGTATCTTGGTCTTCTATGTGTGCTCACAAATCAGTCACCTGCCGGGGGACAGGGAACTGCGCATCTAAGGCCCAGGCTCAGCGCTCACTGCCAGAGCCACACGTGTTCTCAGTGTGTGCTACTCCAGTGTTTCAACAGGATTGACCAGAGTCACAGGAGCACCAGGGACATTCTTAGCAGTGGAGTATTCTTCAACTTGAGACTCAAGTCAGCACTTAGGACTGACCTGCAATTGTTCCTACAGGGGAGCGCTCCAGGTTTCAAAGGGCTTGTTAGCCCACGAGCTTGGAATCCAGTGGGGGAGCATGTGGAGCAGAGCCCATGCCATGAGCCAAACAAGGCAGACACTTCCCCAGGCTCCAAGGCCCACCGCGGGTCTCCCGGCTCAGGACCGTCTATGGACTCCGGTGTTCTTGCTCTTAAAACTGCCTCAAGCATGGCTTTAACTGAAGTGGAGATTGCCAGTAAAATGTTTACAAGATATTAACTTAGCTTATTTACTTAGTTTTTGGTCCACAGGTGGTGCTCAGGGGTTATTCCTGGCTCTGCACTCAGGGATTACTCAGGGCAGTGCTCAAGGGACCTTATGGGATGCCGAGGATGAAATCCAGGTTGGCTGGATGCAAGGCAATTGCCCTACCCTCTGTACTATCTCTCTGGCCCCTAACTTTATGTTTAAATATACACAGCAACTACAGAGAAGTATCTACAGTTGTATCTTAATATTCTAGGAACGTTAAAAAGGGGGACTGCTGGTGAAACGAGGTTTTTGCATGTATGAGGCTCTGGGTTCCGTCTCTGGCACCAGGGGGAAAAATAACACTAAAAAGTTTCAAGGCGAATAACGTTTTTTCATTGTTACATTACCCCCCATTCTCTTCCATATCCAAGTCATCAAACATCTGAATTAGGGAGATAGCAACATCATAGATATCTTTAGTAATCACCGGCTCTTCCAGAAGATGTGGAGAAAGCTAAAAACAAAAGGAGAAAAGTTGTAATACTTAAACAGAAAATTCTGGAGTTTTTGTCACCACTGTAGCGATGCCCTGGGTAATTCATACTGGCTGACGCACTTGCTGAGGCTCATGCACAGCAGAAGGCCCTGATAGACCTGCACTCAGAGCACCTCTTACACGGGTTGGAGTGAGGGTCCCAACACAGAAGGAACCTATCAGCAGAAAGTGGCTCTGAAGCCAGAGTAAGTAGCATGAAATGTTCATAAACTCAGGAGAGTGTTTTTGATCTCAGAGTTTTGCTCTTCATCTATCAAATTCTGGCTGCCATGAGCCTGTATCATCACCATCACCTGGAGGAAGGTCGCTTTCAAGACTCAATTCTCCTTCGTCTCTGCTACTCACAGGAAGATATATCCACAAAGATCCGCACTTTCGATTGTATTAGGATGAAGCCGAACAGTCAAGACACTCAACATCACTCAGGTGCCTCTGCAGGACTGGAATTACTGCTGAGCTACCTCTGCATCAGGATCACTCCAGAGTGTCCACGTGCAGTTACGTCACAACTTTCTTCAAATCTACTCTTAGACTTACTGGGGTGTATTTCCCCAGAATGAAGGTTGTGAAGCACACAGGAAAAAAAGTCTTCAGTGGGGAAAGGCAAACATTTCTTATTTTTGCCAGAGAGAACTTAATTAACGTGTATCTGAATAATGTCACTGTTACCATCCTTCCAACATAAATATATGCTTTTCAGTCAATGAATTTCAAGTATACTTAATAAGTCCATTCTTATATTTTTTAGCCTATTTTGTTACTTTATCCAGATAGTGAGCATTACCATAATAGCTGCATAAAAGATAGAGGGGAAAAAGGCAGATTTTCTGCGCCACAACAATTAGACTCCAAATGCTTCTGGAATTGTTTTCCTGTAAATAAGCAGTCGTGGGGAAAGTACATCATCAATTCATAGGGAACCAAACCAAGTTCTAGAACGAGCCTGCAACACTGCTGTCACAGAAACATGCTTCCTCTAGGGTGGCCTCAGCAACACAGCGTACCAGGGATGGCCAGGCCCAGACTAGACAGCAGGTTCCAGGTGACACAGACAGCAAGAGGGGCAGTGCTGTAGAGAATGGGATGATGACAGGTCAGAAAGGTTCTGTGAAACCTAACTGGACACAGTAGGGACAGGCCAGCTGGCCACTGTCTCCCACTGGACCAGACAGTGGTCACAGCCATTCACTTCACAATCTCATCAGAGTGCATTTGACAATGATGAGACTTTCCTCGGGGTGTTGCTTTTGCAATAAAGTTGAAACTAAAGGCTGGTATGTGGCTCAAAAGTAAAATACCTGCCTCGCATGTATCAGATCTGGGCTAAATCCTTGGCATTGCAAAAAAAAAAATTGAACAGAAAATAAAGAACTTAAAGGGCTCTTCACAAGTCACTGTGACACCAGAGCATTTGGAGGGCACCAGGAGCCACAAGGAGGGACATTCCCAGAAACCAGAGAGTCTTCAGTATCCCAGCCTGGAGACTGCTCAGACTACTGCAGGCACCGCCTGGGCAGTGAAGCCAGACTGTGGTGAAGGACAAGATGTGGGAGACAGAGAAAGATGCTGTAAGTTCAGACCAAGGTTGGCAAGAGTCAGAGAAGCTTGGGATCCAGGGAGTTTCTCACCATGAAACAGACTCAGTTCTGTCTCGAGACTGGAGAGAGAACACAGGGGTAGGAGCTTGCCTCACATCCCAATAGTCCTGCTTCAAAGTCCTGGAAACATTTATCGACCTCTGGAACCATTTATTATGCCAAGTATGGCCAAAGTCCCAAATGATAAGGACAAAGACTAAGAGACAGAGGTCTGCAAGGTGAGAAGAACAAGTGGATGAAATGGTGCCGATGTGGAAGGGAGGGTAAGAGGGAAAACTGGAGATGTGCCCATTCCACGAAGGGTAGGGTTCGTCTCCTATGTCATTCCAGACCAAGGATTTAGGGAAGAGGACCGCAGCAGTGGAAACAGGCTAAACTGGACATGTTTACAAAGTTCCTCTGAAACCACAAACTACACAACAGAAGGCAGAGATGCTATGTTGGAGAGCTACACACAACATGCACTTGGCACTCAGACACTGGAAGAGTCCCCAGGCACTTGGGGTTCCAACGTCTGGTCATTTCCTAAGTCATGCCAAGACAAGGTGCTGTCTTGTCTGTGACACGTAACCAGCCCTCAACCCCACCTCTGCTTACAGCCACCCAGGAGACCAGGGCAGGCGGCCTTGACCTGAGGGACTCAGAAGGCCCACCCAAGCTCCATGGCATGTGCCCAGGAATCCTCTCCCCATTATAAGCCCCAAGACCACCAGGAAGCAATCAGCAGTGGGAACAGATCAAATGTCAGGCCAGCTGGAAGAAGAAACCAGCTAATGTCATTCCTGTCACGTCCTTCACGTCCTGCCTGGCTCTGAAGACATGCACTCTCTCAAGCGCACGCCTCTCCTGCCTACCATGAACAAGGTGGCATGCGTTACTTGTTCCCAACTGCACGTGAGCTCGGGAGGCCCAGAGAGGGGGAAACGGCTACTCACCATGGACTGCCGACTTTCCTGTTCTTCTGAAACACTGTCATTGGTAAAAAGAGGTGCTACACTTTAATATCCTTCAATAGTTAATTTTTGACTCTGAAATGCTAGAATTACTTACACAAAACGAAACATTCAATGCACTGGATTCAAGAATACCATTTCACACAACAAACTGATTTAGTAAATGCCAAACTCAGAACAATTCGTCAGCATCAAAATTACAAATGCACAGGCCCTGTGATCCCACAACTCCATTTCTACGAAGCTTTAGTCTAGAATGGTATGCCTTTACAAAGACCAGCGAGAGTTGGGGGTGGGGCAGCATTTTACTACCCAGGGAATGTCCAGAAACAGCCTGGGTGTCACAAGGGGGCAAACCAGGGGTGCCGCTCAATGCTCTGCCAGGCCCAGGACAGCAGTCCCACTAGAGGATCTATAC
Organism: Sorex palustris; assembly: GCA_028565675.1. NCBI lineage: Eukaryota > Metazoa > Chordata > Mammalia > Eulipotyphla > Soricidae > Sorex > Sorex palustris. The sequence continues at coordinate 5,023 of JAOXYA010004312.1, read as the reverse complement.
CCCAAACACCAACAGGGCCAATTCCAGGCCCACAACTGCTCTTATCAAGGAGCTCAGAAATCGGAGGGCCAAGCCCAGAGCAGCAGCTCCATGAAAAATATGCAGTAATGAAGAGGGTGGGGCCAGGGGCTGGCGGAAAAGTCTATGACAAGGGAAGCCAGACAAGCAGGGTGGCCAAGAGATACTGCAGTTTCTGGGAAATGGAGACGACACACCTCCTCATTTGTGTGTAGAAGTATGAAGATTTATGAAAGTAGCAGCTGTGGTTTCCTCCTGTTGTAGGGAAGCTAGGCTTACAGAAAACAGAAGATTTGTCTGGGTTTTGGTGACAGGGCTCAAACTCAGTATCTTATACACCTATTAGGAATGTGCTCTACTCCTTGTGCTATCACCCCACTCCCAGAAGAAAAACGTATCATGCCTGCTTAGACTTTTTGATTTGCAACTCCTACAAATTTTAAGCAACTTCTCATCAACTGACTATCAGGGTAGCCAGCGAGATAGCACAGATACTAGGGCCTTGCATGCAGCCAAGCCAGGTTTAATCCCTAGCACCACATGGTCCCTTGAGCGTCATCAGCAGATGCAGCCTCAGAGAACCCTGCAGTGACTCAGGTAAGCCCCAGTACCTCAGGGACCGAGGAGTAGCCTCGCATTGAACAGGCTAGTCTGACCAGCAGAGAATTGTTGGGAGGGGCCCTCTCCCCAAAAGAATGTGAGGGGTGTGAAGGAGGGAATGACTAGGCAAAATGCCTGCTCTATATTCTTGAGGCCTTAAGTTCAACCCTCAGCATCTCCACATTCGGGGTCAGCTCTCCTCTCTGACCCTGGAGGCCGCAAACACATGCGCAATCTTTGGGCACAGGCAGATGTGTGTGAGCACTACGGCCAAGTCTGGGACCTCCTGCAGTCACTACTGCTAGGAGGCATGAGTACCACAGCTCATGTGCAACTCCCACAGTGTGACTCCAACAAGCACCAAAGAATGATCAAAAGCACCACAAGCATGACCCCGATGAGAACAAGTGCCAGCACACCACCACTGCAAATGTGAAAACTCAGTGAGAACCATGCAGAGGATAAGCAAGCCCTTATACAGCAGCAATAAAAGGCAAGAAAAGGAAAAGGTCATAGTAAGAATAAAAGAATGTATTGTCACAATTCTTCATCACGATACACTGCTCCTTCAACCTACCAATACAAGTTATAGTAGAAAAATTCAGCATAGGGCAAGGGACATGGTTCAGGGATGGAGTCCATGCCTCAAGCGTGTATGGCCCCAGGCTCAATCCCCAGCACTGCAAAAAAAATTTTTTAAAAATAAAAAAAATTTTAAAAATGAATGGGTTACTGTTATTACTGATGTTGTTTTAGAAGGAGTTTAGACCACATCCAGCTATGGTCAAAGACTGCTCCTGGGTCTATCCTCAGAGTGACTCCTGGCAGTGCTCAGGTAATGCCAAGGATCAAACCAGGATTCATGCTCACAACCCTCTTATTCTCTCTCCAGCCCTAAATATTTTTTTTGCTTTTTGGGTCACACCCGGCAATGCACAGGGGTTACTCCTGCCTCTGTGCTCAGGAACTACCCCTGGTGGTGCTCAGGGGACCATATGGGATGCTGGGAATCGAACCCGGGTCGGCCGCGTGCAAGGCAAATGCCCCACCCACTGTGCTATTGCTCTAGCCCCTAAATATTTTTTAAAGGGGGAAAAATTAAGTTTAATTCAAATAAAAGTTGAAATTATTCCACGGATTTGCCATGAGTGCTTCCCATGTTCAGTTTGCATCAGTAAACCCAGGCATTTCTTTCTTCTTGTGTTCCTCTGGTCCTACCCTCACCATCTCTCTGCTCCAGTTTGAAGTTCCAACAGAGCCTTTCAGTTGTAGGTCACGAAAGCAGGCTTCACGAAATACAAGGGTATATCTGCTGTATAAAAAAAGTACTACCAGGTCACCATTGCTGAGTCATCCTGGGCACCCCCAATCTCCAAGGCCAAGATATCTGGAGCTTTCTTGGGCTGTACATAGGCTGGGTCCCTGCACTACCAAGAGACCCAGTGACCCACCCACACCCAACCTCCTCCTGCATATGAACTTCTGGCTTCCCAGCTCCATGACTAATCTCAGAGACGCCTTGCTGCTGAATCATCCCAGTTCCATGGTTCCTGGGATGTGCGGCCGAGTGAGACCTCCAAACTTCACAGTACTGGCTGCTCAGCAGGAACACAACAAATTAGGTGCAAAGGTTGCATAGAAGCCCACGAAGCTCAATGAGCAAAACCTGTAACACAGAAGGTTCAACTAATGCCAGTCTAGTAAAGTCTCAGACGACATTAGTAGCACCTCTGTGAGATACAGTTTTGCACCTGCTATGGGGGGATACTTGGGGGTGGCTAGGAAACTGGGGACGTTGGTGGAAGGAAGGTCACACTGCTGGTGGGATTGGTGCTGGAACACTGAATACCTGAAACAAGAGTATTATGAACAACTTTGTAAATCATGGTGTTTGATTAAAAATTGAAATATAATCAGCATACCCTGCTATGATGAATGTGGCCCAAATCATTAAGGTAATATTCTTCAATTGAATGGGGTTTCCCTTCTACTTCAAATACATAGGCAGGGTTCATCTTATTCTGAACAGGAACAGCAAAGTAATCAGCAAACTCTTTGCAGTTAATGGTGGCTGACATCAGGACCACCTGCAGAACCAGAGAAACCAGTGAGATCAACAAAACAGTCAGGAAGGCAAAACTAAAGTAAAATAACTTTAAACTTCATCCAGGCTTGGGGAGCTGGAGATAGTACAGTGAGCAGGGCACTTGCCTTGTGAGCGGCCAACCTTGCTATCCCACATATTCCCAGAGCTAGGAGTAAGCCCTAAGCACAGTTGGGTAAAGCCCAAAATACAAAATAAAACAAAATTCCAGGCTTACCAGAGTATTTTTCAAGATTTATTACAGAATGCCTTGATTTCATCTCTAGGATAATAGGTTAAAGAATGCTTAAGAGATACCAACTTTACTATTTCTCTTCATTTCATCAAATGAAAAACTTACCTGCAACAAATTATAACTGTTTAAATATAAAGGAAAAACTGCGTCAGAAAATTACACTGAAACATTAAATTACTAGCTGTCCCAGGCAAAAATGAGGGTGAGCCAGCAAGGAAGAAGTGGAAAGACAAAGGCTCCAGCAGCTCTGGGCCAAGTCATGCACAGGAGGCACCTAGAATGAATGACAGCAGAACCACTGCTTTGAGGGACCACGTGGAACCAGCAGGAGCAGGCCAGGGCCAGCCCAACAAAGCCAGGTGCACAAAGCCCGGGGGCTGACTGCAGGCTGCAGGTCTGCCAACAGAAACTACTGTCTGGTGCCATCCAGGAGCCCAGAGCATCCTCCCGTGAGGCACACGAGGCCTCATCTGCCCCACACTGTTGGTACACAGCTGCCTGCTGCCACCCACCATGACTTGTAACTGGAGTTAGGCACAACATCTCAATCTCTACAACACTAATAAACCAGTAGTAGCACACCAGATTGGATGGATGTAGTGTAGAAGGCAACCCATCTCCATTAACAAAAGAAACCCAGAAAGCTTAACCTCTTCGTAATCTCTCAAACAAGGACTTAATACCTCCATGGTGCGATACAACAATTTACACTAATTTTCTTCTGAAGAAACATTTTATCATTCTGTCAGAAAATTACTGATAACAAGCAATACAAAATAAATTACTGAGGGCCCACTATGGAGGCAGGCTTAAGGGGCAGTTGGGAAAATTGGAGACAATGGTGGAGGGCAGGTGCAATGGTAGTGGGATTGGTCTTGGAATATTAAATGCCTGTAAAAATAATAACTCTGTAAACCATAGTACTTATATAAAGTATAGGAGAGAAATTTACATATTTTGTTATATTATAGTAGATGGTGTCAATTAGTTTTTCCCACCATCATCCACTGGTCTGCATGTAGACAGTGACATGGGCCAAAACCATATAGTAATCACAAATTGGCCCTTACAGGTTTATTTTCTGATCATTCTATTTGCCATTTCTTAAAGTTTTGTTGGAATAAGCAATATAAAGTCAATTTGTTATGTGCTGAAGGGGGAAGGTTGGGATTGGGAGGGAAATTGGGGTACTGGTGGAGGGAAGGTCACACTGGTCATGCTGAAGCACTAAATGCCTGAAACAACCGTACAATGAGCAACTTTGTCAATCATGGTTTTTAAATAAAAAGTAATTTAAAAAAGAAGAAAGAACAAAGCACCTCGGAGTTGGTAACTTAGGCCTGAGCAGAAACACAGCCCTGGTAGCAGCACTGAGAGAGAACAGTACCTCTAGCTTCCCCTCCAGCCCTGCAGACAAACGGCAAAGACAGACAGGCCAGTGCCCAAGGTTGGAAGCAAAGCTCCGAGAAGTCATGTAGGGTGGAAAAGTGACCTCAGGGGACTCAGTTCCAGTAGACAATCATGGGCTTCAGAGGTGAAGTGAGGTGCAGGGCTTTCTTGGGCAGTGTGCCCCTGCCCCCACCTGCCCCAGGGTCATGCCACATCCTGCCAGCTCCAGATCACAAGGGTTCCCTTCCCCTCAGTCACCAGCCTCACACCACACCCAGGGGGCCTCAGTCCCCACTCCAGCAGCTGGGCAGACAGCTGCTTGCCTAGGACTGGTACATACTCAGTCTGGTCAGTGGGTGTGGGGGACCTGAGGGGTTCAGGTGGGGAGAGGAGGTGGTCTGAGGTCCAGCTGCCTTCGAAGGCTGATGGCAGCTCTCTTAGCTAGCAGCACAGCTCTGGGATTTGGTATTCCCCACCAAGCTCTCAAGAACTCGCCTTCTCCCTCAGGCCAGCTCCACACAACCTCCAGGCAGCTACATGTAGACAGTCTCTTGCTTCACACATTCAATTCACTTCAAAAACGGTGACACTGACTGACCTAGCCAAGGAACAGGCACTGAATTCCTCACCACTGTTCTTCAGTGGGTGAATGATCTTCGTGAGACAAACTAAAGCCC
>JAOXYA010004304.1:0-14425 GCA_028565675.1 Sorex palustris | reverse complement strand
GATAATGGGCACTGGTGGAGGGATGGGTACTCGATCATTGTATGACTGAAACGTAATCACGAAAACTTATAAGTCTGTAACTATCTCACTGTGATTCAATAAAATAAATATATTAATTGCCTGTTTTAAACTGCATGGAAATTACCTCTATGAGCATGAATATTCCTGTGGCAAAGGACGAAAATGGGGATGATGAAATTATGGGAAAACAAACAAGGTAAAGGAGGAACAGAAATTGCTCCAATTCTGTTGCCATCACTCCCATGACATGCAACAAATTCCTGTCATTCAAGCCCTGTGGTTTTCTGAAAGAAACTTCCATTTATTTTTTTTAGACTGAGTCACTTCGAAATACAGTTACAATGTTCCTACACCCATCCCTCCACCAGTGGACATTTCTCACCTTCAGTAACCCCACCCACCCACAGACTTCCTCTGTGCCAGACACTTTACCTCTCTCTCTCCTCTCTCTGTCTCTGTCTCTATCTCTGTCTCTCTCTCTCCCTTTGGGCATTATGGTTTGCAATACAGGATCTTACAGGTTAACATGTCTGTTCTTTTATCTACTTTCAGCATGCAGTTCTTATCCAGAGTGATCACTTCCAACTATCACTGGCCTCCCTCCCTCCCTCCCTTCCTTCCTTCCTTCCTTCCTTCCTTCCTTCCTTCCTTCCCCTTTTTTTGAACTTTAAGCAATTGAAATGATTTATTCGGAAGTCAGATTCAATTTCACCGTTGATTGTATAGGATTCAGATGACCAGTCTCATCCGCGAGCAACACGGAACCCACAGCTGCACACGTAATTCGTTTCCATAATCGTCACAGTGTTTCTGTGTGCTTTTTTGGGCAACCTTTGTCCTTTACCTTTTATATGGAATATTCTCATCACGGCTCTTCTAATAGGAAAACAAGGACTGAACTAGATTGGTGTATTGCGGTGGTTCTTTGTATTAGTATCATGGTCCATGCTATTCTTTTTCTCAACAGTTTCTTTCCATTTTGTTCTATGGTTGATTTGATATTCAGATTCCTTTAGACTCCCTAGAAAACTTGAATTGTTCCTTTTTCCGGGGGTGCTTCCCAAGTGGGGCTCGGGGGTCTCTCTGGCACCTGTGAGGAGATGGCTCTGTGCTGGGCTCGGGTGCAGTGCTGGGAGCCGCTGTGGCCACTGCGGCATGCACGAGGGCCTTATGGGGCATGGAGGGTGCCATGGCTGTACTGGGGCCACGTGTGCCCTGACCCCCTTGCCTGAAAACTCAATATGATCACATTTTTAAAACCTGTCCTTTTCCTTTTGGAATTATATTTTCAGGCAGGAACCGACCATTATTTTCATGTGTATGAGCAGTTTGATGGCCCTTTCTAGATTATCCTTAGCAAGCTTTAATACCAGCCTGCTTCCCTGTTCAGGGAATCTGTATGAAGAAGAGAGTCATAGTCATCAAGAGAACTTACATAGAACTGAGGAAGCCCGTCTTCAAAGTCCCGAAATATTCATCCTGGAACGTTGGCTGGATGCTGGCTCTGAAAACTGAGAGTTGCTTGTTTGACGTGAAGTGGTTGCTCTAGTTATTTAAGGGAACCATGATAAGAAAAAAAAAACATTAAAAAAACCTGGCTTCTAAAAAGTGCTGAGGTGGGGAGTGGGGTTTGGCGATGAATTTCATGCGTACCCACTATTCAGTGCCTCATAACTTTCCTGTCACCCCCATTCCCATCTGTACGGCAAACACATTAGCGTACAGACTCTGGAACTCTGGAGAAGTAATGTGGAATCGTAAAGCAAGTGCCCTTCCTATGAATTCTTCTTGAAGTTGGGTTGAAAAAAAAATCTCTTACCTTTCTGCCCAATATTGTCACTTTATTTATGAATGTTTTTATGGATCTCGTTCTTCTTTGCTTAAACTCTTCCCTTCTTTCAAAACCCAATTAGCCATTTTACTTTCAGCAACGACTTTATTAATCCTGGCTATGAACTCATTTCTCTCTTTTCTCTGGAGGCGTCTCCTTCTGCTTTTGGTACTCTGCAATCGTCGGTCCCTTCTTTCTTCATGTAATTAGCATCCTCACTGTTTGATCGGATAGAAGAACAGTAACTGTCCTTTGCTTCCCTGTCTAATGCCTGTTTCACAGCTTGGAGCCTGACACCTCAAAGAAGCCGGCGCTTCTTCCCTGCCTCATGTTCTGAGGTTCTAACTTGACATCCTTATCATTATTGAAAATCGCTCTGAGAATATAGGAGGAGCTTTAGGGTTTAGAACAATGTCATTTCTTGGTCCCATTTTTGAAGTTCTATGAAATATGGGGCATAAATTGCAAAGAATTTCCATCAGGGTTCTGCCTAGTGCCCGTGTCCTGCCCTGACCCTGGGCAGCAGTGCTAGGATTTATATCATGGTTTTCATGTGAGTTTCCCCTCCTGTACAGTGGGCACAATAAGAATATCTATTTCACAGGAATGTTGTGAGGTGCAGATAAAGTGCTGGAACTCTGCCCCACGTACAGTAGTTGTTTGATACACGTTCACTCCGGCCCTCTATTTCAGTTGGTTTTAAGAAACATTTGGTGCACATCCTGCTCTATCTTGTGCTGAGTAGATGAGTAAGACATCGTTACTCTTTCTTACTCAAAGTAAAGAAAATTTGTAAAAATCTTAAAAGAGATCAACGAGCTGCAGAGATGCCTTGAGACCTCGTGTCAGGTACCTGGGGTACAGCCAGTCTCCACAGGCTCAGGGCTGAGCCTCATCCAGGAAGGAATCTTTTGAAAAGCTCAGATATGCGGGTTTTGTGACTGAAATCTCCAGACTCTCACAGAGCTGGGAATGGGTGAGTTCCCGTCATCTCCCTGTTCTTTGGGGGGCCTGGCATCACGCCCAGGAACTGCCAAAGGTGCCATATAAGCTCATTAACCACCGTGATCCAGAGACTCACAAATAAATCTCAGAAGAGAGCCACAAGCTGCAGAGATGCTTCCAGACCCCAAAGTCACCATCCAGTTGAAAATTTAACTCCCGCTGTACCCCGCCATTCAAAATTTTAGAATTCCTGGAGCACATGGCAGACATCTCAAACTCGACACCACTGATACACCAGGAGTAGCACAACACATTGGATGGATGTAAAGTAGAAGGCCAACCTCGATTAAGAGAATATTAACACACAAGACTCAACCTGTAACAACATGTTAGTGATCTCTTATTAAAGGGCTTAATGGCCCAGGGTGAGATCCATCAATCTTCACACACTTTCTTCTAAGGAAATCTCTTTTGATCTTTTTAGCAAATTATTCATAACAAGCAATATAAAATGAATTATTTAGGGCCTGTTATTGCAGTCTTGGGTGGTGTTTGGGAAGTTGAAAATAATGGTGGGATGGTGTCATGGTGGTGGGATGGGTATTGGGATCTTGAATGGAATAAATCATCGTGAACAACTTTATAAAAATAAAATAGAAAAAAATTAAAGTAAAATTTACAAACTTATTTATATCTTTTGTTGAAGTGTTTGCTTGCTCATTTTTGATGAGAAATCATTTTCTTGCAAAATGTTTCAAAATTCAAAGAATATTTAGGTCACTGCCACTCATATTAAAGTGTAAGTGACTAGTGAAAAGAAAGAAGCTCTTGGACCGTCATTTCCTTCCCTTCTTCAGTTTGGATCTTTCTGTCCCTATTTCACATGCTTGCCTCTAAAAATAGTTGTCATAATGAAATAAGAATAAATTGTATATTTTTATTAATCTGAATGACATTTTCCCCTGGATGAATTATGAAAAGTCTGGCTTTCTTTAGCATAGTGAAGTCTGAAGAGACTCCTATGAAACTGGCTTTTAGTTATGTGACAAGATCAGTTTACGCTAGTGCAAAACCTTAATTAAAGTTTTATTAAACTGCGTAAACCGTGATCCGGTTTGGAGTTGAGAGTAGATAGACATCTGTTTCAAATATTTTTACTGAAACTAGGAATTAATACCATTTCCCCCCTGGAAGTCTGAAAGTTTCCCTTTGGAAACCTTGTTTTGTCTCCTCACTATCCTTCTGTCTTGAACTATTTTTAAGATCTAAAAATTTACACTCATGATAATTGTCGTATCCATATGCAAAATGGGCAGAAAAGTATTTTAATATTTTGCAGTAGAACACTAAAACAAGGACCTTCTTGGTTTTTTGTTTAAAACCCCTACAGTTATGTATCAGAAATATTGAAATAGGCAACTCTTGACATTTAAAAAAATCATAGTTTAGGTAGCACTGTGGCACTGTCCTCCCATTGTTCATTGATTCTGCTCAAGTGGGCACCAGTAATGTCTCCATTGTGAGACTTGTTGTTACTGTGTTTGGCATATCGGATACGCCACGGGGAGCTTGCCAGGCTCTGCCTTGTGGGCAGGATAGTCTCAGTAGCTTGCTGGGCTCTCTGAGAGGGACAGAGGAATCGAACCTGGGTCGACCACGTGCAAGGCAAACACCCTACGCGTTGTGCTATCGCTCCAGCCCATAATAGTGTTAATCTTTATGGTTTTGATGTTAAAATTGACTGTATTCCCCCCCAACACACATCAGAGCTCAGTGCCACCCCCAGCGTCAGTATATCCCATCTAGTTCTCCTCTTCCTCCTCCCCATGTCCCTTGTCACTGCTAAGGAATCAGAGTTCTGTAATCCAAGGCCCAGGGGTCGCCATCGTTCTAGCTGAGTACTGTCTATTCCCTTCTTTCGCTTCTCTGCAGACCACAGGTATGTGAGATCTCCGGGTATTCACCCTCCCTCTGAGCTATTTCACTCGACACGATTCCCTCCCGTCCGTCCCGTTTCAGGGAGCTGCGTGGTTCCATCTGTGTTACGTCTGCGTGGCATTCCTTCTGCATATCTGTCTGCCTCCCTGCCCATCTGTCTGTCTGCACAACCAAGTAGTTCATCTGTTGCTGACATTCAGGTTGAGAGAGCTCTTTGCTTGCTTGCTTGGGGGACGCAGCTGCTTGGTCTTGCTCAGAGCTCACTCCGGGCTCTGCCCCCCGGGTTGCTTTTCCTTGTATTATTTCCTTGATTAGCCTGTACACTACAGATCCGTGAGCCTATCCTGTGTGTGTCCGTGTGTCCAGAATATCACTCAGTATTTACTCCATTTCCAACCAGGTTACAGCCAGATGCCTGATTTCATCTTTCCTTGAAGCTGCATAGTATTCCACCATGGGAAGCACATCTAGTTTTCTTTTTCTTCTTCTTCTTTTTTTAATTGAATCACCGTGGGATACAGTTACAAAGCTTTCATGTTTGAGTTTTAGTCATGCAATGATCAAACACCCATCCTTCCACCAGTGCACATTCCCCACCACCAATGTCCCCAGTATACCCCTCCATCCCACCCTGCCTCTATGGCAGACAATCTCCCCCATACTCTCTCTCTCTACTTTGGAGCGTCATGGTTTGCAATACAGATACTGAGAGGCCACCACGTTTGGTCCTTTACCTACTATCAACACACATCTCCCATCCCGGGCGATCCCTCCAACCATCATCCAACCACTGACTTAAGTGGTCCCTTTTCTATCCCAGCTGCCTTCTCTCCCAGCTCATGAGGCAGGCTTCCAACTAGGGAACAATCTTCCTGGCCCTTGTGTCTACTGTCCTTGGGTGTCAGTCTCATGTTATGTTATTTTATACTCCACAAATGAGGGCAGTCCTTCTATGTCTCTACCTCTCTTTCTGACTCATTTCACTTAGCATGATACTCTCCATGATCATCCACCTATAAGCAAATTTCATAACTTCATCTTTCCTAACAGCTGCATAGTATTCCATTGAAGGACATCTATTTTAAAGACTGAGAGGCAGTAAGTGCTTTGGCATTTGCTATCTGATGATGGAACAAAGTAGAGCTAATATCTCTTAAGCCTCCTAAATATTTTTCTTATTCTCATGTGAATTAACACTTAGTTCTGTGCTCACTAATAGCTTTGAAAAATTGTTTCTGGCTGGGGAAATAGCTCCGTGGGTTGGAGCATGTAGCTTTGCACCTGGAAGCCTTGGATTTGATTCTGGGGACAGCGTGTCCTGAGTCTGTGGGCGTGACCCCCGAGCTCTGAGCTGGAAGCCCCCACGAGCACAGCCGGGCACCCACTCCCAAACAGGACATTAAAATTCATATATGAGAAACAATGATTTGACCATCTTGCGTGTATATTTTTGCATATACAAGTATGTTTTCAACATTTTCTGCCTTCTGGACGTTGCACCCTGATTCTGCTTTGCTTTCTCACTACTCTGAGACTGTATTTTAGAACAGACGAGAGCAGTTCCCTGTTGACTCAGGATTCTTGGGCTCTGAGTGGCGCTCCTGCTGTTGGCCCCCAAGACACAGGGGACCAAGGTGCAGCCTGTGACAGAGGAAACACGGATCTGAGACTATCACAGGATTTCCCAGGGCAGCTTAGGTGGCCACAGCAACCATGACCCTTTCTGCCGGGCCCTTCCTAAACCCTGCGTGGTGCTCATAGACGGACTCATTTAACACGGTCTACTTTGGGGAACACGATCTCTGTCGCTCGATGTTGGGCAGATCTCTTGCACCCATCGATCTGTTTCCACCACACTCCGAGCAGCTCAGAAATCTGGCTGGACTCTCTGCTCTTCTTCGTTTTTGTTCTGTTTGCCACGTGCTTAGTGATCTGCCAGGCGGTTGGACGTGTCGACCCACTGTGCAGAGGGGTGACCTTGGCCATGCTCACGGCCGTCCTGGAGTTCTAGCGGGCCTCCAAGACCCCCATTTAAGCCATCTGTTCTGGATTGCGACCCCCCGGGGAGGCTGATGTCTCCATGGTTGTGGTTCTCTTGGGACAGACATTCCTTGGAGTCTGCTTAAGGAATCTCAGATTTTAGGCAGGGTATTTCTGAGTCAGACTCTGAGGTTCCTTCTTGATCCTGGAGGCTCTTACCTTGTTCTGGTGTTTTCTGGTGATGGGTCAGCTGTGGGTGCTCGAAGACCCCCTCCGTGCTCACCAATAGCTCCGCCTTGGTTCTCATGTGCTTAGCCTGGCACTCGGCACGTGGCACTCGGTTTCAGTGAAAGCTTGTTCATTCTCTAGAACAAATGGACCTAGAACTCTATTCTCAGCTCCTCCTCCCAGGGCACTATCTCTGCGTGTGTCTGTTGGAGCAACAGCCTCCTGCTAGGTGGTACCTCTGGCCTCTGCACGTCTTTGAACATGGAGCCTTTGCAATCTGAGTGATAAAGTGTCATCTGCCTCCATGCTGCAGGCCTTCATCCCATGCGTGGGGTTTGGGGAGAAGGTGCTGTCTCTTCTGTCTCTTCTCTCTCAGCATCAGTGAGCTGGGTGCTGGCGGCCAGGGTGAGAACAACCCCAGGGTGAAACAGAGTAAAGGACCACCCATCTTGCTCTTCTCCTTTCAGTTGCTTGAGTAGCTGTTTACTGATTTCTAGTTTGCCATATGAAAATTTACAGAGCATTGAAATGATGGAAGGGTTCTAATAGTATATTCTTCTTGGGAATGCTCAAAGTTCAAGAGATATGTGTCTAAAAATTAATCTAATTAATGCAGGACATTTTATTTAAAAGTACCAAGGGAAGATCGTCAGGAATGCATTTATTCTTGAAGTGTGCATAAGGTGGCATGATGTGGCCACAAATATTTCATACTAAAGCATGTTACAGGTATAAATGAAGTCTGAATTTAATATTCATTGGCCAGTATTGAAGCAAACTCAGAGCTATCTTGGGTTTTGTGAATTCACAGCGACCTTGGTGAACTATAGTTTCCCCCAATTTGTCGAGTCAAACTCAGGTGACGAAGGGTAGTTCGTGGATCTTGTGTCCGCACGTTCCTCTGGGAGGCGCTTGTGATGGAGAGTTGAGGTGTGCGGACCTGAACGTCTGTGGCTACAGCAGCAGGAATTGGGGTTCGACGGGTGAACAGTGTCTGTGGGCTCTGCAGCACGGAGGCTGTGGGGGGCTACTGGCCAGCCAGCCAGGGGGTGTGAGTTAGACTCATGGGCGGGAGTGGTGCTGCTCCTAAGCCTCCGCTGTCCCTTCATCATGGCCAGGTGTGCTCATTTCGCATCTGGGATATGTGAGAAGGACTGGCCCCCCATGCCTTGGGGTCAGCACCTGGGCACTGAGAGGCAGTGACCACTCCGCCCAGTGTGTGACCGCTGTGTTGGTCCCGTCAACCCTGTGGTAATCGGGGGCCTGCAGTGTGTGGCCAAGGGCCTGTGGGCACCTGTCACAGCGCCAGCTGTTGCCCCCGGGGTCTGATGCAGCCGGAAGGGACAGAGAAGGGCAGCGTGCTCTGGGACTGTGCGTGGCTCTCCGGGCGGCCCAGGCTGTGACGGCCGTCTTTGCCCCAGTGCTCCCTGGTGTCATATGGTGGGGGGTGCTGGCACTGCTCTCTGCCGAAAGGCCTGGAGCTGGCTTGGCGGCCTCTTCCCTAAGCAAGAGCTTCTGGGGCGTTTGCAGGTCAGTCACTGCCACCCAGCTGGGCCCTGACAGGTCCTGAGTCATAGGTGCCGGGAGGCACTTTCCTTGCAACATCCAGCCTGGGGCCCACCCCCAGCACCACGTCTGGGCCCCTGGTGCACCAGGAGTGACCTCTGAGCACAGAGCTGGGACTAAGCCCTGAGCACTGCTGAGGTCCCCAACCCCAACCCCAACCACCAGGGTGGGCTTCCCTGTCATCTCCCAGGCAGTGCGGGGGGCTGCTTGCTCACCTCCATGACCTGTGTCCCGCACATGGGTGCCAGGACCGAGGCTGCTCAGAGAGCAGAGCTGTCCCAACTCTACACTCAGGGGTCCGGGTCCCGCCCAGCCTCTCCTCCCCTCAGGCACTGAGGATGAGCCTCGCACACTCCCGCGAGTGTTTTTCCTTCGGTCATCTGAGTTCGGGAAGCCCAATGGCTACCGCAGCCTCAGGAACCATGGACCTCACGTGTGGACACGGTTCCTCCGTAGAGCGAGGAGCAGTTCCCTGTCCTACTCTACACCATGTCTTTGCACCATCATGTGCAGTGACCACAGCGGCTGACGACACACCCAGTCTCCTCTCTCTGGGCTGGGGATGCTGGGAAATTCCCTCCTGAGGGAAAGTGGAATGAAAACAAACCGAAGAAGGTCATGTTTTGTGTGATTTGAGATCTGTCCTGGAATGCAGGTCCCCCCCTCCATCATTCACTGGCGTCACTGTGACTGGCCATCAATCAGAGCAGGAGAATATTCAATCAGAACAGTATATTTGGAATCATTCTCCCCTTTCAGGGGGAGCGTGAGCATGATTCTGAATTCCTTTTCTCTTTTGCCTTTATGCTCTCTTCAGCGAAGGGCATTCTTTCATCGCTGTGTCTACAGGAAGAAATTCTGGACCATTTTCCAGTGTCTCAGCCAAGTTAGGGCCGATTTTGCTGCTTTATTGTATTTGTGATTAGAACAGTCAGTTGTTTTACAGGAAGAGCTTTTGAACTCAGGCGTGAACATTTCAATTTATATTTGAAGATGATTTAATCTTAGGAATCGGAAAATAAAGTCTTATCATTTGGAGTTTGGCATGTTTGAGATGCACATCCAGGCCTTGTCCTTCTGCAGACCCGGATTCTGTTGAAAACAGAGGTCACCGTGTCATACACACGGATCACACTCAGAATCGCACATCTCGAGGGCTTTTGATGTTCTTTTCTTTTCATTGCCGGTTCTTTTGGATTGCTTTTCTTTTGGGGACACACAAAACAAAGCCCTGGCAGTGCCCAGGGCTGGCTCCTGGCTCTGTGCTCAGAGATCACTCCCTGTGGGCTCAGGGAACCATATGGGGTTTGCTGATAATCGCGCTTGAGTGGATCGTAGGCGAGGCCAGTTGCTACCCGCTGGGCCACTGCTCTGGGCCTGCCCTTGCTTTCTGCGACAGAGAGTGTCCCCGAGGAACTCCTGGCGTCATGGGGGGGCATCTAAACGGGCACCCGGAGAGCAGTGGGAAGTGGGCACAGCCTCGTGCGGCTCTTCCCCAGCAGCGTGGAGGGTTTCCGGGTGGCGAGACGAGGATGGAGGGAGGAGACCAGCCTAGCAGATGCAGGGGAAGGTGGGTTGGAACTGGGTGAGAGGCGGCGGGCCGAGTGGGCAGACAGCGCCACGGGGGCCAAGGGCGCTCCACGTCCTGCTCCCAAGGCCCCCTGCCCCCTTCTGGGCGGACCTGGGACTGGGCCCAGCCTGCTCAGCCCACCCCTGGTTTGGCACGCGGGTGTCATACCACTCACCCGATGTCTGGCTTCTCTCTCCTGCAGGTCACGGTTCTGGCTGAACCCAGTGCTCAACCTTCTGGACTGGGGAGAGGTCACGGGGCACCGGCAGCTTCCAGAGCCTTCCAGAGCCTTCCAGGATTCAGGTGAGTGTCTGCGTGTGTAGAGGGTGAGTCCTTGGCTGATGCTCACGTGGTGTTCAGGGCCCCTTCTCACCCCAGGAGGTCTGTGGTCCAGCCGGCCTGAGCCTGGCTGTCCTGGGGGTGAGGGAGCCGTGAGCCGCACTTGGACTGATGCCTTTCCCGAGACGTGCGGGGAGCCTGGGCTGAGAAATGACCCAGCTCAGGGCCTGGGTGCTGCTGCTGAGAGGATCCGAAGTGCTCGTGGCCACATGCTTTCCTTACAACTTGAGCGTCAGCTAGAGGGATGCCTCATTTTGGACACGACTGATCTGCGCTGTGCCGGGGCCTGTTTCCTTGCTGTTTCACAGGGAACACGATGGCCAGGCCAGTCTGAGTGGACGGTTGCTCAGTGTCCTGGCTAGATAACCTCGGGCTATGGAGGCCACACCATGGAAGTGGCCTCTTCTCCGGGGCTTGTCTTGCTCTTGGTGGTCTCCTTGTGGTGGTGCTGAGGGTGGGAAGCACCCTGGCCTTGAACCCTGGTTCAGCGCCCTGGGCCCTGGGCCCTGCATCTTGCTCTCCTGCCGGTGTCCAGTGCTCTCGCTGGGACTGGGACTTTGTGGGTTGTTCCTTCCCCGTTCTCTCACGGAGTTTTCCCTGGCTGGCTCCACACTCCTCCTGGGTTCTTGCTTGGCTGCAGCCCTTGGTGGTGTGGCAGGCCTGAGAGTCCTCAGCTGTCCCCACTCAGTCTAGGGATCGCCCTCCACAGGCTCCTGGCTACGGCCGGTTGTGGTTCATGTCACTTAGTTGTTTTTTGGTGAAGATTATGTGGTGTGGAAACTCTTTAGCGCACACACGCCTGACCAGTGAGTGTGTGTTAGGCCTGTTTGGTGTGTCTGGGTCCCTCTATGGCTCCCCAGGGTCCCCTGGTTGCAGGCAAACACATTGATCTGGGAACTCTCCCCATCAGCCTTCCGGAGTGAGAGTGTGAGAGCAACAACAGTTATGCTCACGTACGTCTGGAAGCCGTCAGAGACGGTGGACAGACACTCGCCTACCGTGACCTAGCAGCCAAGAGTGCTATTTCCAAATGTTTTTTTTTTTTCTTTTTGGGTTACGCCCGGTGATGCACAGGATTTACTCCTGGCTCTGCACTCAGGTATTACTCCTGGCAGTGCTCAGGACTTAGATGTCCTCCCGCGATTTACAAAATAAAGATGTGACTCTGTTCACCCAGTGAAGGATGGGTTAAAACTCAGTACTCTCGGGCCAGAGCGATGGTGCATGTAACTTACATTTCCAAATGGTTTGCTCTGTCCCTTGCGGTAACCTCAAAGGCTACTTGGTTTTCCAATATTAGAAAATTAGTGCAAGGCGAGAAATGCAGTTTGGGGTGTGAATGGGGATTAGCGTGCCCTGTGTTGTTTGATTATCCCAAGCAAGAGTCTGGCAGGGTTGGGAGTACGCGGGCTTACACGCAGGGCTTCAGGACAGAGAAGTGCAGATGCCTTCAGGTTTGTATTTGATATGACGTAGAATACATTTATCTGCCTGTTAAGTGGGCACTTATAAAAGGGTTGTCTTTCAAATGTAAAAAATATACTTGATACCCAAACCTCCTCTGCCAAATAGAACCTAAACTGGGTTTCCCAAAACTTTGACTCTGAGTAAAAATCGGGGAGGAGTCAGGTCATGTGTGAAAACTTCTGGGCTGTTGGCCTCTCTCTCACCTGGTGTTGAGTGGTTCGTCAACATCAGCCACTGAGGTTAGTTTATTGAGGTGAATTGAACGAGCTTGGCTTGATTTTTAATAACATGTTAAAAGTATTTATTTTATATATGTGTATTTGTGTAGGGTGAATTCTGTATTGCATGATATAAACCACATACTCCAGTGATTTCTTTACTTAAATATTTTATCTGCATATGGGATGTTTATATGATTCTGTGTGAGACGCAGCAAAGGAAATGAAGGTGAGAACAGAGCTAATAGCTAATGGTTGCACGACCCATCTGTTGCATGGACTGTTCGACTGTTGCATAAGTAAGGAGTCTGTTTAGAGGCTGGAAAGAGCAGAGTGGTTAGCCACCGTGCAGCCTAGAATCCTCTGAGCCCCATCGGGAGGAAGACCTGAGCACTGCTGAGTATGACCCCAAAGCCCAAAAGCAAGTCCCACCCCAACCCCAAAGAAGTTTCTTTCTTTCTTTTTTCCTTTTTTTTCTTTTTGGGTTACAGACGGTGATGCAGAGGGTTTACTCCTGGCTCTGCACTCAGGAATCACTCCTGGCAGTGCTCGGGGGACCATATGGGATGTTGGGGATCAAACCTGGGTCGACTGTGTGCAAGGCAAATGCCCTCCCCGCTGTGCTCTCGCTCTAGCCCTAAGAAGCTTATTTCTTACATAAAATTCAGAACAGATGCTGGCTGGGAGGTGTCTGCACCGTGATGCTGTCTGACATTGTCATTCTCCTGCAACCACTCCCGGTGGCCCATGCTCACTTAGTGGGGGTTAGAAGCTGCTCCTTTCCTCAGGAACCCATGTGAAAAGACAGGCTGTTGGCTGGAGATCACTAACACAGAAATCTGCACTGCTACAGGGAAATGAGGTGGCTGGAAAAAACTTTTTTGAGGAGTTTGAAAAAATTTCATAAAAATAAAATTGAACAGCTCGTCTTGACTAATCAACTGGTATTTCCTGAAACAGGGTTGAGTTGTTCAAGATAGAAATGCATCTGAGCAAAATGATGGACATGTGGAAAAGTTATGGACAAGACTTGGATTGGGAAATAAATTCTGAAAGATGGCAGATTTGATAGTCGGGGAGAAACTGTGGGGGGGTCTCTGCCTTCTCCAGTCGGTGGAACCGCTTCTGTAGATGAGACCGAGGTTTCCGCCTTTCCACAGACTCGGGACCAGCCTGTGCATCTGTGTATGTGCAGGGATGGGATCAGGCTGGTTCTTTGGAGGTGTTGGCATTGCGAGTGATGCAGGGAAGGCTGGAGCCAGTGGGTGGCAGGTGCCTAGCACACCGCGAGTGTCCATGGCCGGAAGGGCCGCCAGGTGGGAGGCAGCTCCTGGCTGCTGGCTTTGGTGTGAGATGGAGACTAGGAAATGCCACCTGTCTCTCCGTGGTGAGTGAACACCAGGCTCACGCTTGCTGCTCATGTAAGGGGAACAGACAGTGGGTCAGGAATAAAACCAGAGCAGAGGTCGGAAGAGGTCTGGGGAAACCAAGGCAGAGGGTGGTGTCCAGCTGCTCTCTGGAGCGAGGGATGTGCCATCCTAGGGGCAAGGCCATGGCCTCCTAGTGATGGGTCTCCCAGCTGAGGGGCCGCAGCAGGGGGCTCAGGGTGGGTGCTCTGTATATCCCGATGTCAGACTTGCTCTGATGTGTTGGGTGGGAATATTTTTTCCCATTCAGTTAGCTCTCTTTAAGGTTTAGCCCGTTTCTTTTGCCATGCAGAAATTCTTGAATTTGATGTCCCCTTTGCTTGTTTTTGATTCTGTTGCCTTTGCCAGTGGTTTCAGATCACTGACAATGACTTTGAGGGCCAAATCTTCGAGAAATCTGCCCGTATTTTCTGCAGTGTACTTTAGAATTCCTGCTCAGATCTTGTGATCTGATCCACTTTGAAATTACTTTTGTGTAAGGTGTGAGATGTGGGTCCAGCTTTATTTTTTTTTTGCACGTTGCATAGTTTTCTCAGCACAGTTTGTTGAAGCGGTTGTCTTTATTCCATTTCATGGTCTCAGCTTCTTTATCAAAAAAGAACTGTCCATAAATATAGGGTTTTGTGTTTTGGGTATTTGATAATGACCGTTGATCATTGGGCCTATCTTTATTCCAGTACCATGCAGCTTTGATCACTATAGCTTTATAATGCAGTTCTGAATTAAGTACTGAGATACCTCCCAATTTCTTATTTTTCAGTATGGTTCTTATCACTGTCACTGTCCTCCCGTTGTTCATCGATTTGCTCGAGCGGGCTCAATAACGTCTCCATTGGAGACTTTGTTGTTACTGTGTTTGGCATATCGAATACATCACGGGTAGCTTGCCAGGCTC
>JAOXYA010004299.1:0-14425 GCA_028565675.1 Sorex palustris | reverse complement strand
TCATCTTTTCTAAGAGCTACATAGTACTCCATTGTGTAGATATACCAAAGTTTCTTTAACCAGTCATCTGTTTTTGGGCACTCAGGTTTCTTCCAGTTTCTGGCTATTGTAAAGAGTGCTGCAATGAACAAACAAGTGCAGATGTCTCTTCGACTACACATTTTTGGCTGGCTCATATCTTAAATAAACATATGCCTTTCAAAAACACACGATATTCACAGTAGTATAGATGAACACTTGTCATGATTGCAAACAAGTGGTAAATAGTATCAAATGTACCCCTTTAAAAGTAACTCCATTTTTAATACCAGTACTACCTGTACCGAGACTATTTTCCTCCTCCAAAATATGCATCCAATTCCCAATAGTCTTTTCTTTGAATTTGAGAATAGTGTCAGAGATTCAAAACCCTGAAAGATGAGCTTCAGGCTAAATGCTGTCTCTATTTGCTTGTTGAGACATTTTTTTCTATGAAACTGTCAATGATTAGTCAGTGTTGTCTTTTCACATGTAATGCATTATCATGATTTGATCTATGAACATATCATTTCACCCTTTACTAATATTTTCTTTTCCAGATGGGCACCCTGAGAGGCTGTACAGTATCCCCTTAAAATAAATTGATTTCATATTAAAAAGGGAGATAGGGAAAATTATGTTGTAAATTATAACAGTGCTGAGCTAGGACTGATGCCTTGTATGTGGATTGTGAAGGAGTGATGCTCCAAACTTGCCTGCTGGCCTGACCACCTCTGAAGCCCCCCTGACCTGGGACTAGCCAATTCACTTTCTGACCTGCACCAGGCTGGAGGGCTTCACACAACAGAGCATGCTGTCTGCCTTCTAGAAGTTGGGAATAGAAATGACTATTAGCAGGGTCTCCCCTCCTGTAAGGGAGATTCCCTCCTGTGTCTTCTCAGCTGCTGCTGAAGCCCAAAATCCTTTGCTTTCAGCTGATAGATTTTAGTCTGAGTCCAAGTGTGTCACAGTCTCTTTTCTCTTCCCTTCAGGGTCTGGGTCTCTTTCCTTCTGAGGACACCACTCAATGATAGTTAGGGCACACACTACTTCAGGACAACTTTACCTCTGCTCTGTTCTCTTTGCAAATAAGAATACAATCACAGGTCCTGGGGTTAATATTTGAACATTTTTGTTTGTTTGTTTGTTTTGTGCCAAACCCAGAGATGCTCAGAGCTTACTCCTGGCTCTGCACTCAGGGATCACTTCTGGAGGCACTTGGAGAACCATTATGGTGCAGTGATCAAACCCAAGCCAGCTGCTGTGCACCGTTGCTCCAGTCCCAAGACTTGAACATATCTTTGGTGGTACTCAGGTCAGCCCATGACAACAGCTCTTGTCAGAACATCGCTAGGCCAGTCTGAGGGACACTCTAGCTTGGTCTTGGAAGGTGAAAGGAAGAAGAGGTTGCCTGAGGCTGGAGGCAGTGGTGTTCCAAAGTGGGGTATCAGGCCCCAAACACACCTCAAACCTGCTTACTCCACTGGTTGAGAGGATCATTGCAAAATCTTCACCAGAAGGGTGGGTGGTTGCACAGAGTTTAGAATGAGAGTCGAGGGGTTAGGGGTGTCATTCAGTGACAGAGCACAGGCCTTGTGTGTGTGAGGCCCTGAGTTCAAGCCCTGGCATCACAATTGATAAAATAAAGTCTGGGGATATAGCTCAAAGGGTGGAAGTATATGCTTTACACACCAGAAGTACACCTAGTACTGCATGAATTCCTGAGCACCACCAGGTACAACTCCTAAGCACGAGATGGAATTGGTCTACAGCCTAAGCACAATTAATTGTGGTCTAAAGCCAAAATAGAATAAATAAAATCAAATTGGGAGTGGAAGGAACTGGAGAGATTTATGTTGCATGTGGTTGATCCAGATTCAATCCCCAGAACCCCATAATGTTCTCTGAGCCCCGGCTGGAGCTATCCCTCAGCACAGAGCCAGAAATAAGCTCCAAGCACCTCCAGGTGTCACCAAAAACAAAAACAAAACAAACAAAAGGGGCTGGAGTTATAGCACAGCGGTTAAGGCATTTGCCTTGCATGCGGCCAATCCGGGTTCGATTCCCAGCATTCCATATGGTCCCCCAAGCACCGCCAAGAGTAATTCCTAAGTGCATGAGCCAGTAGTAACCCCTCTGCAACGCTGGGTGTGACCCAAAAAAAGAAAGAAAAAACACCATAAATTGGATATAGAAAGGTAGTTTTTAATTTAGATTTGGTCTTCAGTTTGGGGCCACACCCAGCAGTGTTCATGGCTTCATCCTGTTTCTCTGCTCAGGGGTCACTACCATAGGGAGTGCCAGGAATCAAATGCAGGCTGGGCACACACAAGGCATCTTACCTGCTGCACTGCCACTGCTGTCCTAAGAGGTTAGTTTGGAGTTAGGAAGAATGCTTTCATTAATGGTTTCAAGTTTCCTGAACTAATAAAGGAGGCTCAGTGAGGTTTACTGACTGTTCCAAGGAGTCACCTCGGGTCCCTTTATAGAAGCGGGAGTACCGTGATCCACACAGCTGTACTTTATTTTGTTTTATTTAGCTTGGGGGCTGTATCTGGTGGTGCTCAGGACTTCCTCCTGACTCTGCATTTAGGCATTACTTTTGATGCTCGGGCAACTAAATGTGATGCCAGGGATCAAACCCGCTTCAGCTGCCTGCAAAGCAGACGCCTTACCCTCTCTACCATTGCTCCAGCCCCTCATTTCTTTAATGCTTTGAGCAGATGTTTGCTCTAGGTAAAAATCAAGACTTGGTTCCTTGTATATATTTGGTGATAAAATATACATGACATAACATTTTCCATTTTACCCTTTTTATCTGCACAGTTCAGGGATATTAAGTAGATAACCATTGTTGTATGTCACCTTTATACATTTCCAGAACTTTCTCAACTTCCCAAACTGAAACTCTTGGCTCATTAAACAAACACTAACTCCCCACATCTCACACCCAGCCCTGGCCAGCACCTCCTATAAGCCCTTCCTCTTGCTTCACTCTCTCGGGATCTCACAGACAGGGAGCAATGTATTCATGGCTGAGTTATCCTTTTCGTGGCTGAGTTATTGCACTTCACAAACTGTCCTCAGATTCACCCCAGTTTTAGAGTTGTTTCTTAAATCTGACATTTCAGCATGTGTAGTTACCATGTTCTGTTTATCCATTTTGTCTGGAATGGACACTTGTGTGGTTTCTGCCTTTCTGTGGATATACTGCAATGAGCCCAGTCTATCAATATGTGATTGGGCTCTGCTGCCAACTGCCTTTGATAATACCCAGAAATAGAATTGTTGTACCATATGTCTGTATTTAATTTTGTAAGGAACAACTGTTTACTAAGGCATTTGCACCAGTTTACATTCTCTCCAATAACACACAAACTCGGATTTATTCACATCCTCACCCACATGCGGGTTTTCTGTCCCTTAAACTTAACAACAAACTGGCAAGATGTATATTTAATTGGGCCACAGTTGGTTGGGAGTGGGGGCAGAGGGGCACTGCAGGTTCATGCCCAGAGATGCTAAAAACTAGAGGTGTGATCCAGAAACTTTAGTACTCAGGTCTAGGGTTTAGGAGCCACTAGAGTCATATCCAGTACTACTCAGAGGGCCATACAGTGGTCAACCTCTGGGCCTCATGCATTCTAGGTATAAGCTATCTTTGTGGCTTTTGAATACATTTTAATAGCAGACCACATCCTGAATAAACTTATTTTTTTAACTTCCCTTGAATGTTACTTAAATGAGAATCATTCCATCAGTGCTTCATCCATCCACTAACACTTATTTGTTGCAGCTCAGCTCTGGGTCACACTGGGGATACAACGATGAGCATCCAAGTCCAGTTTCTTCTACACTCAATAAAGTCTAATTAGGAGAGCAGTTAAATAGTCTAAGAAATCAATAATGATACCATGGAGAACACTTCACAGATGGGCCTTATGGCATGGCATAACTTTTATTCAGAATGTGAGACCCATGAGGTTGTCAGGGAAAGAGTAGCCCAAACCGTCTTCAGAAGAA
Source organism: Sorex palustris (assembly GCA_028565675.1). NCBI lineage: Eukaryota > Metazoa > Chordata > Mammalia > Eulipotyphla > Soricidae > Sorex > Sorex palustris. The sequence goes on along the minus strand of JAOXYA010004299.1, from coordinate 10,384 downwards.
CCTTCAGGAACAAATCATGGAGCCAATAAAAGGCCAGTGATGAACCCCGGGAAATGCCAGTGGGCTGTGCAGGGGCCTGGAGAAAAGATTGAAAGTTTTAAGAGGCTTTTCCCCCTTAAAACAATGGCCAACATGATTTGTTTTTCATTTTAAGATTAAGCTCCAACCCCTGTGAGGTATCATCTCACATCTGTTAGGATGGCTATTGTAACAAACAGAAAATAACAAATGTTAGCAAAAGTGTGGAGAAAAATCCAAGCTTGTGGGCTGTTGGTAGGGAGCAAATTGGTATAGTTACCATGGAAAACAATATGAAATTACTTAAGAAATTAAAAATAGAATTAGCATATGTCAAGCAGTTCGACTCTGCATATTAAACCAAAGGAAATAAAAACATTAACTCAAGAAAATAGCAACATTCTCATATTTTAACCTGCATTATTTACAATACCTTAGATGTCAATTAAACCTAAATGTTCACTGATGGAGAAATGAATAAAGAGAATGTGACATATATACATATGCATATGTGTGTAAGTATCTACAAGCTAGCCATTAAAAAGGAGGATGTCCCACCATTTGTGGCACAGATGGAGATAAATGAAATAAGTCAGAAAAAAAGCAAATGCTGTGTGATCTCACATGTGGAATAGTTAATAAATGAAGTCAGTCTCATAGAAGTAATTAATGGTTTCTAAAGGTGTGGTTGGAAGGTGGGAAAAGTGGGAAATGTTTGTCAAAAAGTACAAATATCCACTTTCAAAATAAATAAGTTCTAGTATATAATACATAGCAAGGTGTTAAAAGAAGTTGCCAAGATCTTAAAATTTCTCACTACAAGGGGAAAATTGTAATTCTATAGAGTAACAACTGCTAACTAGATGTATGCTGTGATTATTTAAAAATTTACAGACATATTGACTCATTGAGTCGCACACCTGAAACTATTAATATGTTTTAATGTCAGCGATATCTCAGAAGATCCAGTTTCTTTATATCTGAACAGGCTGTGGTCCTATAGACTTGGAGTGTATTCCAAAGATCTGGAGTACTCACTTCCCATCATTGCCCCACCTCTTGCTGTTCAGAAAACTTCTCTGTACTGACCTAATATCCAAAAGCAGAAAAATTTGAAAGAACTTATACTGCATAATAGCAGCCTGAAAAGTTAGTGGGAATCAACCTCCCATGCTGTTCATTGTCCTGTGGCTCTGACCTTCCTCCAGGGCCTGCCTGGCACAGTTAATTCAAGCTGTAAAACTAGGGACAGGCAAGACTTTCCTCCAAGCTTCAGTTAACCCACAAATTTAAGACCATGGGGCGACTGCAGTTCCATTTTGGCACTGACCACTGGGTTTAGCACGAACCACCTCAAGAGAAAGGCTCAGCTTTCAATCCCATAACACTGTCCTGACTTCAGAAGTCACCCACCAATTCATAGGTCCCCCAGGCCACCTGCACTCTGACGACATGGCTATAAATTTAAGGATTGCCATGACTCCTTCCCCTTTGATGAGTTACAAAAATGACTCCGAAAGCACTGGGCTTCTGATTTATTACACAGACCAATTCAGATCAGTCATCAAAAGGATAGAAACCTTCATCTGAGGTCTGAGAGTCCTAAACGATTCTCTGTTCTCTCTCCATTGAGTTAGCACTATCACCTTCCCAGCATATTGGTGTGTTTATCAATGATAAAACTCCATTGAACCTGTATTCAGAATTTCTATTGGAATTTCTAATCAAAGAGATAATTGATTAAGTCATTGGTCCTGGCTATTGAGCTCAATCACCAATTCAGAGGTCTATACCCCCTATTGCTCCTCAGACTCATGCTGGTTCAGATTCCAACTCACTAATCCCATATAATCCCATATTTGGTCTTTCTGGGGATTGGTTCCCATCCTGAAGCTATCTTGAAGCTCGTAGTGAAGCCCCTCTTTAGTATAAACTCAGGAGTAAAACAGATGATTCGTAAATAACAAAGATATTCCTAGCTCTCAGAAATTGTTAAGGGTTTTACGGGTTTTACCAATTCCTTCCAGGAAGCTCAGAGAGTAAACTATTACATCACCTTATTATATGGCTTATCCTTCCTTTACTGCTCACTGAGAACAAGCCATCCAGTACTCTTAGCTGCTTCTTACTTCTTAACCCTACTACCCACTACCCCAGAGGGATCCATACACACAATTTAGCATTGAAGTAGTCTTCAGTGGGGTGGAAGGGTCTTGGATAGCTTAGTGATGCCCTGTGCTTCGTTCAACCTGCTGCTAGAAAGCATTTGGAACAAATAGAAGCTATGCTCAATGGTGTGTATAGATTTCCACTGATCCATGCAGTTAAGGGTCAGGCTCAAGTTCAAGCCTCAGCACCCTTCTCAACTAGTTGTGTCACTCTGAATTCATCTCTAAAATGGGATTCCTGCAATAGTGAAATGAAATCCAACTGAGATTACAATGTTTCCCTACAGAGAGCAACAAAATGATCCCAGGAGGTGGCTAAGTGGCCTTGGGTACAATTTAGGGTGCTTTCTCTTTGTTCCTTAAAGAAGATAGATTTTCCAGTGTGGGTTCTGAGTGACTTTTTGTTTGTTTTTCTGAAAATGGACCATAAACCAAACAAGTTTATAACAAAGTAAGCAGTAAGATCTTAAAGATTGTCTATTGTTACCATCATCATCATCATCATGAATAGAAAAGCCCTAGAAATGACCCTTTTTAGATGCTGACCAAACCTTAACACTGGAAATTATTCCTCCTTCCTTAGTTGCTTCTTCCAGTGCATGTGACAGCTCCACCCTTTGCCCTTCACCCGATTCTGCATTCCTCTTTAATGGGAGAAGAAACAACACACAGTGTTCCTCTGGGAATGCACAGCAATAGTGGGTGTTTTCAGTTGGATTTCAGAGATCTAAAAGCCTCTTTCATCATTACCCAATTTCAACATTTTAAAACTTTCTTCACTCCCATCTGGCTGTCTGTTACTTTTTTAAAAAAAGAGCAGGTAATAAGTGTGTCAAGGATGTGAGGATATTGAATCCCTGGTTCAATGTCAGTGGGTGTCTAATACAAATAAGACACAAATATCCACAAATATTGTGGAAAACACTATGGTGGGTCCATGAAAATTTAAATATGTAATTCATAATGGTCCAGTAGTCCTTACTGGGCATTTATGTAAAAACAGGGACCAAACTGATATGTGTACCCCGTCTACAAATCAAAACATCTCTAGATGAATGACCTAAACAGTAGGCTATTATTCAGTTTTAAAAAGAAATATTTTGGGGCTGGAGCAATAGTACAGTGGGTAGGGTGTTGGCCTTGCACTCAGCCGACCCGAGTTCGATCCCCGGCATCCCATATGGTTTCCCAATCACTACCAGGAGTAATTCCTAAGTGCAGAGCCAGGAATAAGTAACCCCTGAGCATTGCTGGGTGTGACCCAAAAAGCAAAAAACAGAAAAAGAAAAAGAAAGAAATATTTTAAGATAGAGAAGGGAACAGTATAACAATAATAGCTGGAAATAATCATGTTGGACAAGAACTGGAGTGTTAAAAGTAGATAAAGGGATATTCCTTGCAAGCTTTCAGTATCTGAATTGCAAACTGTAATGCCCAAAAGGAAGAAAGAGAAAGAGAGAGAGAGAGAGAAAAGAAGAGAGAGAGAGAGAGAGAGAGAGAGAAAAGAAAAGCGCCTGCTATAGAGGCAGGCAGAGGGTGGGGGGTAGGAGATGATGGGAGGGAAACTGGGAACACTGGTGCTGGGAAATGTAGAGTGGTGGAAGGATGGCTGTTGGAACACTGTATGGTAAAGGTAAAGGCCCTCCCGTTGTTCGTCGATTTGCTTGAGCGGGCCCAGTAGTGTCTCCATTGGAGACTTTGTTGTTACTGTGTTTGGCATATCGAATACGTCACGGGGAACTTGCCAGGCTCTGCCGTGCGGGCGAGATACTCTCGGTAGCTTGCCGGGCTCTCCGAGAGGGGCGGAGGAATCGAACTCGGGTCGGCCATGGTGGCTGCGTGCAAGGCAAATGCCCTACCGCTGTGCTATCGCTCCAGCCCATACCACATGATTAAAGAAAAGAGAGAGAGAGCGAGAAAAGGGGGGGACTTCTAGGGCCAGACAGATAATACAGGGGTTAAGGCACTGCCCTGGCCTGTGGCAGACCCCACTTCCATCCCCTGCACTAAACAGAGGGTCCCCTGAGCACCTCTGGGTGTGGCTCCCTGCCTCTTTCCTCTTCACACCCAATCCTGCCCTGCCTTCCAGTCCTGACTCAAGGAAGCTCTCTGTGAAGCCTCACTGAGGGCTGGCCCTGGGGCCCTTCCATGATCACTTACCTCCTACAATGGCAGTGCAGTTCCCTCCTGTAAGTTAGGATCGCTTGCCCAGTCTGACGCAGAGGGCTTAGGGCACAAAGGTAGGCAGAGTCTAGAGAAAGCTGTGGGATGAAAGGAAAACACAGAGAACCGAAGGATTTTCACCTCCACACTTTCCCCGTGGCAGTCACATATTTCTAGCCTCTGTGCACTGGTGTCAATGCTTTCTGACACACTAGCACGTTTAACATTTACTCAGAAATATGGGTGGGCTGGGAAAGTGGCTCAGAGTAGAGCACTTACCTTGCATGTGTGAGGCCCATTGATCTCTGGACACACACACACACACACACACACACACACACACACACACACACATATCCCATAACCCTATAAGCAATTTCAGTCACTTTCCAGATCAATAAATGTTGATCTTTTTGGTGACTGCATAGTATTCCATAGCAGGAGATGCTGATTTATTTAACCAATCCCCCCTCAATTAAAATTGTCATTTTAATTTTCTTATAAATAATGTTGTAATCAAGAAAGACAGTCTCTTTTGTCCATTCAATTTTAGGCCTACAAAGTCCTTTCCCAGCCTAAGTTCTTCTGGGTTTGTTTTTGTGTTTGGGGCCATACTTGGTGGTGCTTACTCTTGGCTTTGTGCTCAAGGATCACTGTTGGAGCTCGGGTAAACGTACAAGGTGCTGGGGACAACCAGGTCAGCCGCGTGGAAGGCTGACGCCTTACCGATTCTGTCCTAACTCTCTAGCTCCTCCTACGCTTTTTTGCTTGTTTCGTTTTTAGCCCATACCTGGAGGTGCTCAGGTGCTACTCTTGTCTCTGTGCTCAGGAGTTGCTCCCAGCGGTGCTCAGGGGCCCAGATGCAGTGCCAACCTGCGCTTGACCCTCTGAGCTATATCTCTGGCCCCCACCCTAAGCTTTCCCATCTGAGTATGCCTGGGTGGTTTCTCCTCCCACCCTGTAGCTCTTGGTGTGTCGCCAAATCTTCAGGACGTCAGGAGCTTCCACCCATATTTTTTTAAAAAAGAAATTTATTTAATTTTTACTGAATCACCGTGAGATAGAGCATTACAAAGCTCTCATGATGGGGTTTCAGTCATACAATGTTCCAACACCCATCCTTCCACCAGTATAATTTCCCAGCACCAATGTCCACAGTCTCTCTCCCCACCCCAAAACCAGGCCCCACCCCAGCCTTCCTCTATGGCAGGTACTTTCCTTCTCTCTCTCTCTCCTCTCTCTTCTCTCTCTCTACTCTCATACTCTTCTTTCACTCTTCTCTTTCTCTATTCTCTCTCTTTTCTCTCTCTTCTTTCTGCCTTTCCTTTCAGGCATTATGGCTTGCGTTACAGATGCTGACCGGTTGTCGTCAGCATCCCTTTACCTGCTTTCAACACTCAGTTCTTGTCCAGAGCGATCTTTGTGCTCAAGCCTCACCTTGGCCCTCACCTTGGCCTTGACGCTACAGCTTCTGTGCCCTTTGTTTCTCGGTTGGCTTTGGCTTTTGCGGGGGCCACACACAACAGTGCTCGGGCTGGAGGTGGACCCCAGGCCACCTCCCTGGCCTCGTGTGTCCTTCCTAGTTGTGGAGCAGTCTGCTATGCGCTGGGACCTGGGGCCCAAAGACAAAGAAGCCAGATGGTCCTTCCCTTGGAAAGTGCCCCCGGCCCAGAGTCTGCAAAAGACCCAAGGACGCAGGTGGGTGCCAGGGATCAGAGCAAGACCATCCATCTGCTCCTCCATGCCCATGGGTAGCGGCTCCTGCTGCTGACCATTCCCCATGTGTCCTTCTCTGGGCTACATTGTTCATGATGGTTAGATGTGCCCTGTCCCAGGGCACTCCTCTGGGACCATCCTCGCCCTGTCTCAGGGGTCTCAGTGCCTCTGGTGTCCCTCTGAGCCAAGGAAGGTGCATCTCTGAATGGTCCCTGGTGTGGTACAAGGCAGTGAGTGGCCTGTTTATCCCCACTTTCCCACCACGAAGGGTGGGGCTGGGGCAGACAGAGCTAGGCTTCCAACCTGGTGTGTCAGATCACAAAATCCTCTTTGTCCTAGATCCTGGGTTGTCCCTGGGGGGCAAGCTAGAGAGACCATCATATCTCAGCGATAGTGCCTAGGCCCAGGCCGGTCACTCACCAAGACCCCAGCCCTTGGCCTTCCGAATTCACAGGAATGGGCAGGAACTGGGGAGCCGTCTTTGTTTGGCTGTTGTTGTTGCTGTTGTTGTTGCTGTTGTTGTTGTTGTTGTTTTTATTGTCTTTGGGCCATACCCGGGTGCTCAAGATATGCCCCCATCTGAGGGCTTGGGGATGGCACCTGGTGGTGCTGGGATGCTACCTGGGATTTCCACAGGGAAAGCGAATGCTTGAGCCCTTTGAACAGTCTTCCCTCCAAGGTTTGTTGGAAATCCCAAATGTAATCTGTGCTGGTGGGATGGAAAAGATAAAGCTAGAAGAAGACAAGACATGGGGCCCGAGTGATAGTGCAATAGTAGGGTGTTTGCTTGCACACAGCCAATCTGGGTTTCATCCCTGTCATCCCATGTGGTCCCCCAAGCCCTCCAGAGTGATCCCAGGAGTAAACCCTGGGATCCCAGAGTGATCCAGGAGAGCCAGAAGTAAACCCTGACCTCTACTGGGTATGCCTCTACCCCCCTCAAAAAAGAAAGAAAGAAAGATGGCACTGGAGTGATAGCACAGCAGGTAGGGTGTTTGCCTTGCATGAAGCCAACCCTGGTTCAATCCCCGGCATCCCATATGGTCTCCTGAGCACCGCCAGGAGTAATTCTTGAATACAGAGCCAAGAGTAACCTCTGAGCATATCCTGGTGTGGCACAAAAAGACAAAAAAAAAATACAAGACAGATGAGCGCATCAGCTGAGTTCTGAGTGCATCAACTGCCCCCTGCCACCACTCTGGGCACTGTGTACTCAGAACCTTCCTTCCCAGCACTTCCTAACCCACGCCCGCAGGGCCTCATCACCACGCACCTTGCCCTGGGCATCTTCTCTCCAGTGGTTCTGAGTCCACATCTACACACCTTCCTTGGAGCTGTATAGCTGTATTCCACTGTGGGGACCCCCCCCCGCCCCGCCGCCCACTGGCCTCTGATTGTTCTTGCCTCGGCAGGCTGAGTGCACGGAATGAGGGTCTTTCAGCCGATGGAGGCCCGGAAGTCTGATTACCAGATGAAAAAGCACCTGAGTTCCCCCCCTTGACAGGTGCTGCCAGATTGCCTTCCAGAAACCCCTCCAGGTGACCCCCCCAACCGCCGCCACCCCCACCTGAGTGGGGAAGACTCTTAAGTCACACTAGCCACCGATCCAGCCCAGCAGCTTGTCTGAAAGTGGGTGTGGGGCCCGCTGCTGCCGACTGGCCGGCTGCAGCCGCCGCCACCGGGTGTGCTCAACACTCAGGCCCAATTTGGGATGGAAGATGGATTTTGATAAAAGAGGTTAAATAACAGGTTTTTCCCATTTCACCTACGGGGAATGGGGTGGGGGGTGGGGGCGGCGGGCCTCCAGCCAATAGAGGACCAAGAGTTGTCAGGAGGGCTTATGGAGCTTGCTATTTCTGGCATTTTTTTTTCTCTTCCTCTGCTGATTATGCAGCAGAATCGCACGGCGGCTGTGGCGGGTGCGCTCTCGGGCTGCCTGGCTTCTGGGGAATGAGGCCCCGGCTTCTCCTCGGCTGGTGCGGTGCAGGTGTGTGGCGGCGGGAGGTAAGCCAGGGGCACCCACTGACTCCAGGGGTGCCGGCAGACTGAGGTCTGCGTGCCTGGAGTTGGAGGGGTGGGACTTCGTGAGGTACTGGCAGAGATCCAGGAAGGTGCCTGAGGATTTGGGGTGTCCAGGATGCCCACCCCCACCGTTGGTAGCAAGTGGCTGGATTGGTCCCCCGGAAGTGGGGGGGGCTTGGTTTTCCCCGAGCCTCACTCACTATGGGACCCTCCTTCGACTTTTCCCCTGTGTTTATTCAATCGCATCTGGCAAATGGCCCGGTCAGCTGGGAGTGGCTGGGTCTCTGGCCAGCTCGGAGCAGAAGCAGTGATGGGGGCTGGCCCCTGGCTCAGTAGGTGTGCAGGAGCTCCGGGGGGAGAAGAGGGGATGCAGGGGCCGTCCTGGCCATTTTGGTAGGAGATGGGTATGGGGGGCTATCTGGGACATCACCAGCCGCCAGTTCCTGTTGCCTCCTCTTTGGAAGTTTGGGAGATGTCCGGCAGAGATGTACCTCTGTGTGTCCAGCTTGGAGTGTCATGTTTACGAGTGGTCAGGCAAGGGTATGGGAAAAGGGGGGTTGCTACGTGTCCAGTTGCTGTCCCGCAGAAGTATATAGAAGGGCCTCAGCTCAACTCAGGGCAAGCACACGTCTAGCAGTGATGGTCCTGAATGCAGGGCTTGACGCCGAGGGTCCCTGATGTGGGTCTGCAGGGGCGGGGTGGGGTGGGGGGAGAGAGCGGGGTGCACTGCGGGGATGTGCCCCCCTGAGCAGGACCCCTGGGGCTTCCAGTGTGCTGATGCCACCCAGCTTCACACCTGGGGGTCCCAGACACAGAGGCCCTTTTCCCAGGCCTTTTCCCAGGCCCTTTTTCCTGCTCGGAAGGGTCCCTATGAGCGGAGAGAGCCCGAGAAGTGGCATTTCCATGTACACGTACACACCCACACAGACACAGACACACATACCCAGCGCTGTCTCGTAGGTGATGGAACTTCGTCAGCATTGCGTGAATGAAGAAATGAACCCAAGTAGCCAGCTCCACTGGGAAGGAAGAGGTGTGTGTGTGTGTGTGTGTGTGTGTGTGTGTGAGAGAGAGAGAGAGAGAGAGAGAGAGGAAGAGAGGAGAGAGAGGGAGAGAGAGAGAAAAGGAGAAAGGGAGAGAGGGAAGGAGAGAAGAGAGAAGGAAAGAGAGGAGAGAGAAAGAGAACGAGAGGCAGAGAGACAGAGAGAGGGAGAAAGAGAGGAGAGGAAAGAGAGAGAGGAAAAGAGACAGAGACAGCGAGACAGAGAGGAAGAGAGGGGAGAGAGGGAGACAGAAAGAGAGAGGAGAGGAGAGGAGAGGAGAGGAGAGGAGAGAGAGAGAGAGAGAGAGAGAGAGAGAGAGAGAGAGAGAAAGAGATCCCTGGCCCCATTCACCGGAGCTCCTTCTCGGAGTCCCCGAGTAGAGTTCATTCCAGCCCCCTGGCCAGTGGGAAGCTGGGCTGCCTCTGCCTCCTGTTGGGAACTTTCTGAGCAGCCCGTCGGCGAGAGCCCCCGCCGGGAGGAAGGCTGTGCCGGGAGGGTGGGCGGGGGAATCCAGGAAGGGAGCTTTGCGCCCCCTCCCCGGGAACAGGCAGCGAGCTGGGCTAAGCATCGGGTTGGACGGGCCAGGGAGGGGGCACCAGGGTTAAAGCACCTGCCGGGCATGCGGCCGACCCTGGCTCAGTCCCCGGCACCAGGGGTGACCTTTGAGCACAGAGCTGGAGTAGCACCGAGTGATGCCAGATGGGACCAAGCAACCCCTAGCCCCCAAAAGAACTGGCTTGGAGCCTTGGCTCTGTCCTCGGCATCTGAGTGTGTGTGTGTGTGTGTGTGTGTGTGTGTGTGTGTGTGTGTCTGTGTGTGTCTGTCTGTTTGTCTCTCTGTTTTTGTATCTCAGTCTTTTTGTCTCTCTGTCTCTGTCTTTGTGTCTGTCTCATCTCTGTGTTCCTCTGTCTCTGTGTCTGTCTCTCTCTCTGTCTCTGTTTCTCTCTCTGTCTCTGTTTCTGTCTCTCTCTTTGTGTCTCTGTCTTTGTGTCTGTCTCATCTCTGTGTTTCTCTGTCTTTGTGTCTCTCTCTGTCTCTCTCTCCATCTCTCTCGGTGTCTCTGTTTCTTTGTCTCTCTATGTCTCTTTTGTGTCTCTCTCATCTCTCTGTTTCTCTGTCTTTGTGTCTCTCTGTCTCTGTGCCTATCTCCCCCTCTCTCTCTGTGTGTGTGTCTCTCTCTCTCTCTCTCTCTCTCTCTCTCTCTCTCTCTCTCTCTTCTCTCTCGCTCTGCCCTTTTCCTGCTGTGTGACCTCA
>JAOXYA010004286.1:0-14426 GCA_028565675.1 Sorex palustris | reverse complement strand
TGGGATGCTGGGAATCGAACCCGGGTCGGCCACGTGCAAGGCAAACGCCCTACCTGCTGTGCTATTGCTCCAGCCCCTCTTAGTTTTATTTTTACTGTGTGGAAGCTAAAGCCTGTGATGCTTAAGTGGCCCGTGGTACTGGGGATCGAACCTGGGGCATTTCACATGTCACTTAAGTGCTGTACAACTGAGCCACATTCTGGCCTATAACCCTCCAAACTCTCTTCACTTTCTAGTCGAAGGTTAGGCACAATCATGACATTGATTGCCACAGAGAAAGAGAAGGTTGTCCCTGTTACCCAAAAGCAGTTCTTATGAAGTGAAACCCTTCTTTTTTTCTCATCTTTGGATTTTTGAAGCCACTCCCAGTGAAGCTCAGGGCTTATTGCCTGCTCTGCACTCATGGAATCCAGGGCCTGTATGCAAGGTGGGTCTGCCTGTGCAAGGTAAGCACCTTATCTACTCTATTAATTCTCTGTCCAGAGAAACTTTATTATTGAAAATATTTTTATTATAGTTTGAGTAATATGATTACAGTATTGCTAACATTTGCAGGTTTGTTTTGTTTGGGGGCCACATCTGGCGATGCTCAGGTTTTACTCCTGGTCCTGGCTCAGGAATTACTCCTGTGCTGCTCAGGGACCATCTGGGATGCTCAGAATTGAACCTGGGTTGGCCAAGTGCAAGGCCAGCTTCCTACCTGCTGTACTATGGCTCTGGCCCTAATGTGTTTAGTTTTGATGTACACAATTACTGTATCTTGACCACCTATGAAGTTTCTCAGTTGAATGGCAAGAAAGAAATAAGTCTAACAAAACTACTCATCATATGGAAACATTTTGCACTTTCACAGACTCCTAATAACCAACAAATACTGAATAAGGGACGGGTGCCATGGTAGAGCAGATAGGCTGTTTGATGGCCCAGATGGTACCCCGAGTACTGCTAGGATTGATCCCTGAGTGTGGATTCCGGGGGTAAGTTTAGAGTAATGCTGAGTGTGGCCTAAATACAAAAGTTAAAAAATCATATCAAACAATCCTTAAGGCTTAAAATGACACTAGTCTTTATTAAGGCAGCAGGGAACATACACACACCTGAAGACGAGTGGGGGGTGCGGCGGGGGGAGCGCTCTGATGTTCAGGGCCCACTCCTAGATCAGCTGCAGCAAAACAGCCTAGCTCCAAGAGACGCTGATGGCTGGGGTTCAATCCCTCAAAACATGAAACAGCAGTGAACCTATTCTCACAGCCTGCCTGGTGTTGAAAAGCGAATCTGTCTGCAAGGCAAGCAAATCACGTTCTCACGTGATTCCTTTTCGTTCGTGAAACAGGTAAGTCTTTTCACAAAATCCGGGGGACTGTCACAGGTACTCTTGAAAAGTGGGGCACAGCCTTGTGCTAAGTAGAAAAAAGGGGGTACTCTTAAGTTTCTTGGCTCCTTTAAGACGGGGTCCAAGGTCTTGGAGGTTGAGGTTAGGACAGAGGCGGGTTTCTAAACTCCAACGTGCCACGCCACCCTGGAGTGAGCCTCTGGGGGACTGTACCCCTAAAGGCAGGCCAGACCTGGCCCGGGAGCTGTGATGGCCCCAGCCTGGGAAAGGATGCAGGAACCTCCAGGCACTGAGCGACAGGGAGTGTAAGACCCGCCCCGGCGGGACAAGCTGGGGACAGAGTTCAAACGCCACCACCACCACGTGTGACCCAGCACCGCCCCGCTGGGATTGTAGCTCTGGAGGGTCTCCAAACGCCTCCAGCGCTGTCCTGATCATCCGTGTGGCACACCCTAGCGGCCGTGCAACTTGGCTAAGTATCCGCTAGGAGGGGTGCCCCTTCCAGCAATAAAGCTCAAGAAACATACCCTCAGATGAATGAATGGATGGGGTGGGGTGGGGTGGGTGGGAGGGATTCTGGGATCCGTGGTGGTGGGAAATGGGCACTGGTGGAGGGATGGGTACTTAATCATTGTATAATTGAAACCCAAGCACAAAAATGTGTAAGTCTGCAACTGTACCTCATGTCTCACTATTAAAAAATTTTATAATAAAAAATATTCATTTATTTATTTTGGGGGGGAGGGACATACCAGTCTGTGCTCAGGGGTTTACTTCTGACTCTCACTCAGGAATTACCACTCAGGTGGTCCTTGGGGGATCATCTGAGATGCCCGGGAGGGAACCCCGGTCAGCTGTGTGCAAGGCAAATGCCCTCCCCGATGCCCTTTCACTCTGTCCCAGGGTTATAATTTCAAGATGAAAGCATAGCAGAGTCTGTGAGTCTGGGGCTTCTTACTTTGTAGAGAAGTCCCTGGACACACTGAATAAGGCTGGTTCTTGGAGGTCACTGGGGAGGGTCAGAAAGCACTTCCCTGACCCTGTGCACTTGCTCCACAGCGACTCGGTGCTGTTCTGAAGCCTGACCCAGCAGGAAATGGTAAAGGAATGGACAGGAAACCCAAGACAAGGCCGGGAAACCCCTCCCTCCAGTCCCAGACTGTTGGGAGAGCCTGAAATGGAAAGTGGACGCCCTCACCCCGACAGGGCTGGCAAGGAGAGTATTGGAATGAAGAAAAGGAAGCAGAACCTGGCCCCGTGGGTGCATGTACTGCAGTGTTTTACTGTGTGTTGCTTTACTGTGACTTTATATAATTTTATGTTTGATGGTTAGTCACTCCTAGCTCTCCCCACTGTTCTCACTAGGGCCAAGTCTGTTTCCGTCCCCCCAGACACTGTTTTATGTGTTGGTGAGCAGCTCACGGAGAGGACGACCTTCCCTGTTCCTTACTTCTGGCTCCTTGCAGGAGACCTGTCTCCTGGATAACTTGACACACGTTTGCTTTTTAAAATTTTTTTTAATTTTTAAAAACTACAAAGCTTTCATAATTGAGTTTCAGTCATACAATGATGGAAGACCCATCCCTCCACCAGTGCACATTTTCTACCACCAATGACCCCAGTATCCCTCCCGCAACCCCCACCCATCCACCCTCTGCCTCTGTGGCAGGCACCTTACTTCTAACTCTCTCTCTACTGTGGGTATCATTGTTTGCAATACAGATACTGAGAGGCCATCATGTTTGGTCCTTTGTCTACTTTCAACACACAACTCCCATCCCGAGCAATTCTTCCAACCATCATTGAGTTAGTGGCCCTTTCTCCATCCCAGCTGCCTTCCCCCCCAGCACATGAGGCAGGCTTTCAGACCGTGGAGAGATTCTCCTGGCCCTTGTCTCTAGTGAACCTGACACATGTTGAAGGGTACTTGGGGCAAGTGGGGAGCCAGGGGGAAGACTTAGAAAATAGTGCTTCCAACTCTCTACTTGACCACCTCGGCCACCCAGGGAAGACCCTGGTGTGGGTCAGGACTGATGACAGCTTTCAGCAATGCAAGGCATGGGAGCACGTGTCCCCAGCCTTATGAAGCAGCTATCAAGTGGCACCAAGTCCACGCAAACTGTAGGGTGTGGGACTAGATCCCCCCACCTGAGTCCTCTGGGAGCCGCGAATCCAGGCTGGAACATGGAAATGCTCTTTGCAGGAAAAGGCGTCAGTCCTGACCTTGATCCAAGGTTTCCCTCACAGACAAGAATTTCAGGAGGAGACCAAACAGTGAAGTAAAAATAGTTTTATTTAGAGACATTGATTCAGAGAAATATGAGGAGAGAGAAAGTGTTCAAGAGAGAACATGGGCTTCTCCAGAGAGGGGACAGCCGGATACACATCTCAGGTTGAGGTGCAGGCCAATCTCCAGGGTGGAGAGTAAGCCCTGCATGCTTTTACAAAGTTGGTTTCATAAGGGGGCTTCTCCCAAACTGACCCCACTTGGGGCTATCTTGGAGTATTATCCAGGAGATGAGACCTGGATTTAGTGTTTTGGAGGGAACACACTATACCCAGCAGTATTCAGGGCTTACTCCTGGCTCTGTGCTAGCAGTGATAGGGGACCACATAGGGTGCCAGGACAGAACTTGGGTCAGCTGCATGCAAGGTAATTGTACTCTGTACCTGCTATACTATTTCACTTGCCACAAGTTTGGGATTCTTGATGGTTCTTTCATATTCTTAACATGACCTTTAGATTCTCTTGAAACTTTTCCTTTCCTGAGGGGTTTCTTTCTCTGGGTGTCGGTCCAGTTTCTGGTTCAGGATGACTGGCTCATTTTCTCCATTTCCAGGGGCTCAGTATCTGCATCTCAAAGAGATATACTCTCGTGCTTTTGGGCTACTTCTGGGGTAGGCAATTTCTTATTTTGTTTCCTGAAAAAACGAATTAAAACCTCCCCATTCTATTCCCCCAAACTCCATTTCTCTGCATCACAATCTTATGAAATGGCCAATGGGATGCAGGGATGGACAACATCATTTCCCCAGGTTACTTAGTATGGAATGAGACACTCTCCCTGTGTTCTTTGGGGAGAGAACAAGGCCGTGATCTAATGGGAAGAACTGGATCCCCAAGAAACCATCTCTGTGCGCCAAGACCTTGGAGGTAGAAAGTTTCAGCGAGGACCAGAGCAATGGATAGTACAGTGGGGAGGGTGCTTGCCTTGCACGTGGCTGACCTGGCTTTGATCCTTAGCATCCCACATGGTCCCCTGAGCCCCACAGGCATAATCCCTGAGCACAGAGACAGGAGTAAGCCCTGAGCACTTCTGGGTGAGGCCCCCAAAACAAAGCCAGAAAAGATGGCCAGCATTTAAGTTTCACTTCTGGAGTCAGGGTCAGGTTCTGCAAGCTATGTAGCTTGTGATGGAAAATAAATTCTATGTCGACATGCTGCAGGTGCCTGTGGGCTGAGGAGGTGATTCCCGGACCCCTGAGGTCACCAGTATGTGGGATTGGGGGTGGGGGGAAGGCGGTCCTCCAAATCTGTAGCCTCCTACTTGGCTTGTTGCCTGGAGAAAGGAGAGACCCCTCATCTTCATGCTGACCCCTTCCCGACTTCCGTGAAAACACATTGTCTTCTGACTGGCAAGAGGCAAACAACTAAGTTTTGGAAAAGGCAGGCCGGGGAGAGTCCAGCATCATTTCATAACTGCTGTGAAGAGCTATTTTGCTGTTTTTCTCCTCACACCCCCACCCCCTTTTAATCTTTCTGGTTTTGATGTAGATCTCTTTCTATTTGTTCAGGAAGTGGTGACGTGTGAGCTGGGCAGGGTCTGAGGTTTTGGAACCTTTTCTAAAAGGGACAGAGAGCGCCCCCGGTCCATTTCCTCCCCGAGAAGCTGCCACGCCAGGATGCAGGTGACCTCTCCCCACTCCAGCAGGCTGGGCCTGGCTCTCGTCATACTCCTGGTTTGGGGGGCTTCTGTGCAAGGTAAGAGTCAATGGTTGTGCCCCCTGCTGTCTCGGTAAGCCCCGCAATTGAGTAGGACCATGGAAAGGTAGGGAATGCAGGCCACCTGCCCCGGGGGAAGGGGGTGAGGACAAGGGATTTGGGGGGGCCGAGTGGAGTTTGTTTAAGTTTGACCCTAAGGAAATTTCAACTCTGAAATAAGGCAGCTCTTAGAATAATTGGAATATGCTATTTTTCCTTGGGATGAAAGCATGGTTTATACTCTTTTCGGTTTGCTTTTAATCTGGGGGGCCACACCCAGCAGTGCTCAGGGCTTTCTTTGGTTCTGTGCTTGAGGGTCACTCCTGGTGGGGCTTGGGGGATCTCCTACACTGCTGGGGGTCTAACTTGGGTTGGGTGTGTGCAAGACGAGTGCCTTAACCTCTAAGCCGTCCTCTGTTTCAGCTAATACATTTTTTTTTTAAAAAAAGACAAGGAGGGCACATAGAAAATAAGTCAGCGTGGGTATCTCGTACCAGTACATCTTAGAGGGGTTGGAATCTCTCTGTGCCCCTTTCCCCCCGTGGCTACATCAGTACTAAGTTTTAATCTATTACAGTGTTGTCATAGTTATAGTAAATGGTCAAATGCTATTTTAAAAGATCAGTGTGCATTTGACCACATGTCATTCCCCCCTCCCTTCTTTTTAAAACTTCCTAGTGAAAGTCTCTTCATGGCTGGAGACAGTTTATATAAGCCCCTCTCAGATTTTAGAGAGGCCAAAGAAATGGAGTGTTCGTGCCGTTGCTCACTGAGACAGCATGTAGGGAAACTTCTTGCTAGCTTCTTTATCTTTAGAGCTGCTTACTCAGACTAAAACAACTTCAAACTGGTGATGAAAGAGAAAAGAATCTGTAAGAAAAGTCACAGTTTCTTGGATAAATAAGGAATCTTGTCTAAGTGACGCAGAAGGCTGTGGCCCCTGCCTGATTAAGTAAATGGGAGAATTGACAGTAGGGGAACATGGGGAGTCCCTAAAGCTTGAAGGAAATAGAGAGTCACAGTGTCACACAAAGTCCTTGAGTCGTCTCAGAGTGACCGCTTTTCTCTCCCTGGTGGAAATGGAACCGCATCAGTGATCTCAGATACACCCATGAGGTATTGGAAGTTTATGCAATATCTTTATCCTCCTTTGGGGGAAAAGGCAACTGATACTGAAATGTTTCTATGAGTATAAAACATCGTTGATTAAAGGGAATAGGTTGATGTGTATCTTTTAGGGAAGATCTTTTTTATTTTGGTTTGATTTTGGTTTTTGGATCATATCCAATAGTGCTCAGGTCTTACTCCTGGCGCTGTACTCAGGAATCACTCCTGGTGGTGCTTGGGAAACCATATGGAGTGTCAGGATCAAACCCAGGTGGGTCACAGGCTGTAGTATTGCTCCAGCTCCATTTTTAAATAAAATCTTTCAGTTTGATGAAATAATGTGTTCTGGCAGGATTGCCTAGAGAGGTCACACTGCCCACTAATATTCCAGAGATGCGACGAGAGCCCAGATACAAACACTTCACTCACAGCTACTGTCATCAGAGACAAGGAACACCACACAGAATGATGAGAATGACAAAAGTGAATGTCATCACCCGGTGGGTCTAGCTCTCTGTTGGAAAAGCAGAGAGAGAAAGAGAGAGGAGAGGGGGGTGGGCAGGAAGGAGGGAGAGAGGGAGGAGAACGAATGGATGAAAATCTAGGGTATTTCCAAAGGAGAACCCCGAGGGGTTGGAATGAGGGGCCTGCCTCATCCTTGAAGAGAAAAATCCCCCAGGTTGCAGGGTGCTGCCGCTAAGGCCGCTGACCTTCCTGCGCACCCATGGGCCACCATCCCGGCTGGCCGAGCTCTTTCCTACCAGAGACATGCTTCTTTCCACGTGTTGGTTTAACTGGATTCACTCACTCAGCTGGGCGTTTGGCTTCCTTTGACCGAGCTTATCCAGCACACCTCGGTTGTCTTTATTAGTCTTCTAGGACAGCCATAGTCAACGCAGTGTGCGTGTGTGTGCGCGTGCACGAGCGTACGCATGCATGCACGAACATGCTAGATGCCCAAAGTCAAGGTGTCGGCAGGGTCGGTTTTAGTCAGCATCTCCTTGATTTGTGGGTGATGGCTCCTCTCTGCTTCCCCACAAGCTCTTTCCTCTGGGGATCCTGTTCCCTCTTCTCTAGACTATGGTTCATCCAGACGTTCTCAATCCATATGCTGGGTTTTCATTTGTTTTTTTGTTTTTTCCCTTTGGAGAGGGGCAGTCACAACTGGCCACAACTGGCAGAACTCAGAGTTTTGGGCCACACCTGGCAATGCACAGGGGTTCCTTCTGGCTCATACACTCAGGAATCACTCTTGGCGATGCTCAGGGAACCATATGAGATGCTGGGAATTGAACCCGGGTCAGCCGCGTGAAAGGCAAATGCCCTACCCGCTGTGCTATGGCTCCAGCCTCACTGGCCTATATTTTCCAAGCCAGGACATATCCATGTACACCTTGTTTTACTTTAATGACCTCTTGTTTGTTTGTTTTGTTTTGGGGCCATACCCAGAAGTGCTCAGAACTTACTCCTGGCTCTGCTCTCAGTGATCACTTCTGGTGGGCTTGAGGGTCCATGTATGGTATAGAGTGTTGAACCCAGGTCAACTGCCTACAAGGCAAGCACTCCACCCACACGGGCCCCCTAAATCTTCTATTTTAAGGCTATCCTTCCGCATACAATCCCATTCCATCGCTCTCGGGGACAGAACTACACCAGAAGTGACTGCCAAAGTTATATCTTCTGAATGCAAAAAGATGGAACACGGGCAACGAGCTGGTGGGAGGCCATGAGGGCGCTGGTAGCAAATCCCTTTTACACCGAGCTCCAGGGTAACTGCAAACACAAACCGAAACTTTTCACTTCTTCTGGCTTTCAAAGATGCCCATAAAGAGAGAAAATGGAAAAATCCATCCTTGGAAGTGAGCGAGGGTGCCCGGTCAGAGCATGTGTCTTCCCCGCATTGTCCCAGTCCCATTCGTTCACTGGGTCACTCATGGGTGTGGCTCTGTACTTGTCTGTGGTTTCCCACTCCTTCTCTGGTGATGACTGTCACATTCCCTGTGAGAAGTACAGAGAAAACCGGATCCTCGGCAGTCCTCTTTATTTGCCCATTACGTCAACCTCTTAGAAAGAAATGAATGACACTTGCCAAGGCCCATTACAATGAAGTGGTGGCGAAACTGGCAGCTGATTGCAAGGTCAGCGTTTCAGCCATCTGTTGGGTGATAAGGGAGCACCCTTATTTGAAATGGGAAAAAAAAAATCTTCTTTCGACTATAGTCCTTGCTATCGTTTCTCACTTGGTTGAGGAAGGAATTGAAAGAACAATTGAAACTTGTCAAACATGGAAGGGGTGGGGACCTTATTCTTTCTGTGGGGCTGACAAAGCAGTAGGAAGTCATAGCATCTGTCTGCAGGTTCCTCCCCTCTCCCCCCAAATAATGAAGCAGAATAGTCGCTCCCCTTCACGGCACGTCTGTTTCAGCTTTTCAGTACACTGGTGGCAGGTGTCCACAAGAACAGGGGATCGGGAAATTGTGATATTGTTGGGGAAGTCTGCTACTCCAGTGTTAAAAAGAGAGCCCACCGGGCTAAATTCTTTGCTTTGATAAGGTTTAAAGTGCAAAGCAGGATGAGTGATTGGTGTTTGTGGGGGTGTGAATCTGTGTGAGTGTGTCCACCGGTCACAGGCAGTGAAGAAAGGGATTCTAAGGCCAGAGAGATTGTATAGTGGGTAGTTCACTTGCTTTGCACAAGCTGACCTAGGTTTAATCCCCAGCACCACACAAGGTCCCCTAATCAACACCAGGAGGGACCCCTGAACACTTTCAGGAGTAAGCCCTGAACTCCACACTGATGTGGCCCCAAAACGGAAAGAAATAACAACAACAACAAAACCAAGAAAGAAAGAGTGGGATTTGGTTTCTCCTGGAATTCACCAAAAATTAATCAGCAGACCAAGGAAGGGGGCGCTTTTTAGGAAGATAATCTTTCTGTACTGGAACTTTTATTTAAAACCTTTTCTTCCTTTCCATACAACAGAGAAAAGAAAAGAGGAGAGAAAGGAGGGATAATTCTGAACATTGAAATCATTTTTTCAGTAGTCCCTTTCTGTTAAAATTATAGCAATCGTGATATTTCTTTCTACACAAATAATCAAGGCACTCCCCCAGCCAACACCCTGGAAGATAACTCAGGAATTTTTGTCTGCAACCAAGCTCTCTGTTTCATTTTAATTAATTAATTAATTAATTTGTTTTTGGGTTTGGGGCCACACCCAGCGATGCTCAGGGGTTACTCCTGGCTCTGCACTCAGGAATTACTCCTGGGCCTGCTTGGAGGGACCCTATGGAATCACAGCTGTAGGCTAGGCAAGGACCCACCCGCTATACTATCTCTCCATCCCCTCATTTATTTTTCTTCTTTAAACTGTGCCTGCCAGGGACTGGAGAGATGGTACAGTGTTTAGGGCGCTTGTCTTGCACCCTGGGTTCTAACTCCGGCATCCCACGTGGCCCTCGAGCACTGCCAGGAGTGATTCCTGAGCGTAGAGGCAAGTGTAACACCTGACCATCGCCGGGTGCCCAAAGTCAAAAAATAAAATAAAATGAAAGGTGCCTGCCATAGCAGTGGATACCCCTCGGGCGCTTCACCCTCTTACTAGGGGTACGCAGTGTGGAAAAATACCGCCCTCTGCTGGACGAGATTTTTATAGCCCCCTAAGAAGCTTCCAGAGGAGCAATTAGATGCAGGACTTTTGCTGCTTCAGGCAAGAATGAGAAAAGTAGGGTGGGAAGCTAAAGCATGCCAAGTGCCAATATCCCCTCCAAGCCCTGAAACGATTCAGCAGCCAGGTGTAACTGCAGGCGTGTGTTGGGTCTTGTCTTTAAAGAAGGAATTTCCAGGGCCCTAGAGATAGTGCAGCGGTAGGGCACTTGTTTTGCACGCGGTCAGCACAGGTTTTGATTCTTGGCGCCCCAAACAGTCTCCTGAGCATCACCATGAGTGATCCCTAAGCGCAGAGCAGAGAGAATAACCCTGAGCACAGCCAGGTGTGTCCTCTTCGCCACCACTCCCCCCCAAAAGAAGAAAAAAACCCTAAAAGAACAAAAACAATAAAAAAAAGTATATATTTCCAGGAGAGCACTGGGTTCTTTCTTTCTATTTTATAAAAAAATGGGGAGGGAGGGCAAATAAGTTTAGAAACTTTTGTGGATGTTTCACCTATTTTTGTCTTGTTCAAACAGGAACTTTGGGGCAGGAGAGATAATACAGCGGGTAGGGTTCTTGCCTTGCTCACAGCAGACCCGGGTTAGATCTCTGGTATCCGATATGGTCTTCAGGGCCCTGCCAGGAGTGATCCCTGAGTGCAGAGGCAAGAGAAGGTCCTGAACACCACTGGGAGTAGAACAAACAACAACAACAAAATGTAAATAAGCAGGAACTAGGGGCTGGAGCAACAGTACAGCAGGTAGGGCATTTGCCTTGCATGCAGCCAACCCAGGTTTGATTCCTAGCATCCCATGTGGTCCCCTGAGCACCACCAGGAGTAATTCCTCAGTGCAGAGCCAGGAGTAATCCCTGTGCATCGCTAGGTGTTACCCAAAAAGAAAAAAGAAAGCAGGAACTCTTTGGGACTCTAATTTGAGAGATGAGGACTTGAGAACAGAACTAAACGGTAGAATGGTAGAATGGGAGTTGAAATTTTGGTCTCCCTCTTGTCTATCAGAAAGATCATGATCATTATCTTCCTCAAAAGAAGAAAGTACTATTTTTATTATGGTTTTAGGGTCACAGCCAGTGGTACTCAGGGGTTACTCTTGGCTTTGTACTAGAGAATCACTCCTGGGGGTGCAGGAGATGGAACTTGGATCAGCCATGTACAAGGCAAGCACCCTACCCACTTTCTGGCCCTTAAAGCACCTTTTCAGTTCCATTTCCCTTGTTGTTGTGAGTACTGGGGGTTGCACACTTGACTGCGGGGTGTCAGAGATCACACTCTGTTGTGGTGCCAGGGAACCTTGGCGTGTGGCACAGTGATGTGGATTGGGGTTGAACTGGTTGTCCTGTGCCACTGAGCTATCCTGGGCCTTAAACCTTAAATGAAGACCTGAGTCTCTAACTTTTGTCGGTCAGTAGTTTGACCTCAGGAGTGAGGCGAATGCCCTCACACCAGCGGCCTTTCCTTTAGTGGCAGGAGGACCAGGGAGTCTGGCTAAGCCATAGAGCCCGGGCTCAGTTTATACAGAGGCCTGGGTCTGATCTCCAGCACCGTGAAAAGGCGGGGAAGGGTGTCAGTTCCTCTCAGCATTCTGATTCCTATCTATGAAATGGAGGATAGCACAGTGGGTAGGGCATTTGCCTTGCACGTAGCCAGCCTGGGTTCAATTCCTCCGCCCCTCTCGGAGAGCCCGGCAAGCTACCGAGAGTATCCCGCCCGCATGGCAGAGCCTGGCAAGCTCCCCGTGACTTATTCGATATGCCAGACACAGTAACAACAAGTCTTACTTCCTGTTCCTGGAGCAAGCACACCCCATTGGGCTAACTAGCATGCGACAGGGATGAATGGAGACGTTATTTGGTGCTCGCTCAAGCAAATCGATGAACAACGGGACGACAGTGCTACAGTGCTACTTATGAAATAACCTTGATATCCAAGATACATATTTTGGGGTGACAAATTTTGCTCCCTTACAAATCCCTCATTACTTATTCGAGTATTTTTTTAAATTGTTTTGTTTAGTTATTTTCTCTTTCACTATTTTAAATCCTTAGGTGAACAGTTCTATGTATTTTTTTCATAAATTTTAGTGGTTCTAGTTCTCTATAGAGAGATATATACAATGCATGTGTACCTGTGTATGATACATATCATGGATGTTATATAATAATTCATATAACATGCTGTAATTAATTGGCAAGATTGTTCATGTATCGCAGTCACAAATCACACTCTGCTAGTCCGCACGCGTGTTCTTGCCGTGTTTGCATGCCAGCCTGCAGTGTGCACCTCTTTTAGTTGCAGTGCTCAGTGGGGGTCACTCACTCTAGTGTGGTGTTTGCACCCAGATGACTGAGCACCAGGCAAGGCACACTGTGTTGTAGCTCTGGGGATCACAAATGGCAGAACCCAGGACCACACTTGGAGCATGTGAGTGGAACTAGGGATCAAACTCGCGACCTTTTGCTTCTAAGACCAGGGCTTTTGCCACTGAGCTATGCATCATAATAGCAACTGATAAAGGCAGGTTTTAGAACTTTCTTGACCACTTTCTGGTTGATTGTGGTTGGTGGACATTTAATTTCCCAATCTTTCGCTGTTACTGAAAAGGCTTCAGTGACTTTCAGAGTCATTGAACAGTTATTTCCATTCCAATCTGTTGAGGACAACAAGGCTTCCCAGCCCCTTCTCCTGCCTCCCATGGTTGTTGTTAGCCTCCCTGGTGTCAATAAAGTATATATTTGGGAGGAAAAGGACTTTTTTTTAAGTAAGGATGAGGAGATGTTTCTCACTTCCAGGTTGCCATTGTTGTGAAGCCAAAGAATGGAGAAATGCTTTCATCAACTCCTTGTAGAAGCTCTTAACTCCAAAGCAGAAGTTTCATTCCTGTCCCTTGGAATGAAATTCAAAGAAACTGACAGACTGGGCAATTCATACCTGTCCTTGCTTCTGAACAGGGAAATCTTGTTCCTTTGAAGTCCCTGACTCAGGATGTGTGTAGAGAAAGAGTGGTGATCTACCCACATTTTTTTCTTTTTTTGTTTTTAGGCCATACCCGGCAATGTTGAAGGATCACTCCTGGCGGGGCTCAGAGGACTGTCTGGGGTGCCAGGGATCAAGCAGTGCCTTACCTGCTGTACTATTGCTCTGCCCTTACTTCCCTTTTCTAAGAATGCCATTTGGCCCTAAGAACCAGAGCTGAAGCTACAGTAGAGCGGCTAAGGCACTTGCCTTCCATGCAACCAACCCAGGTTCCATCCCTGGCACCCCCTCCAGTCCCCCAGCACTGCTAGGAGTGGTTCCTGGGCACAGAGGCAGGAGTCAACTATGAGTTCTGCCAGGTGTGACCCCCAAAGGAAAACAAACTAAGAAAGAAAAAAGAAAACCCCAAGGACTCTGTCATGGTTTAAGTCAACCAGCATCAACCATAAACTTCACGAACAAGACTCGCCTCGATAACAAGAGGCAGGCTGAGGAGACGTGAGACCCATTAGAGTCTTGGGGCCTCTGCTTTTCATCAGCCAGGCCTGTTTTCCTTTGCATTACATGGAGAAGGAAGGACAGGAATAGTGACAGCAGGACCCCGTGTTACCCATGTGCCTGGCGCTGTCCCGGTCTTTACTCTCACCCATTACTTTTTGTGGCCAACTTCTGAGAACGAGAGGCCACCAGTGCCTGCCGCGGGGGAGTGGGGGAGTTCAGCAGGGGCATGGGGGAGTTCCGGTTTCATAACTACCCAGCCACACTGTTGGGATTTCTCTCCAGTGGCTGATTGTAAAACCCATTCTGGCCCCAAACTCTGCTGTTCCACAGGGCTATTGGAAGGACCAACTAGCCATATGAAAGATTGGTACCAAGTGGCTGGCCATTGCCTATTAGTGAGCATGAAACCTACTATCAACAACATGGACACGGAGAGTATCATGCTACGTGATATGAGTCAGAAAGAGAGGGACAGACATAGACTAACTGCACTCATTTGTGGAATATAAAGTAGTCTACTAGGAGACTAACACCTAAGTACAGTAGAGACAAGGGCCAGGAGGATCACTCCACGATTTGGAAGCTGGCCCCACCTGGAAAAGGCAGTTGGGATGGAGAAGAAACCACTAAGTAAATGATGGTTGGAGGGATCACTCGGGATGGGAGATGTGTGCTGAAAGTAGACCAAGGTCATCACCAAACATGATGACCTTTTAATATCTGTATTCCAAATTATAGTGCCCAAAATTAGAGAGAGAGAGTTAAGAAGGAAGGTGCCTGCCACAGAGACAGGGGGGGAGTTATACCTGAGCACAGAGTCAGGAGTAAGCCCTGAGCACTACTACATGTAACTAAAAACT
>JAOXYA010004272.1:0-14427 GCA_028565675.1 Sorex palustris | reverse complement strand
CCTGAGATTTTAAAAGAGCCATATTCAATGCTCTTTCAGGGCTAGGAGAATGAGACCCATCATTGTTACTGGTATTTGGCATATTGAGTACAACACGGGACGTTTGCCAGACTCTGCTGTGCGGGCAGGATACTTTTGGTAGCCTGCCGGGTTCTCCAAAGTAAAAACGAGATAATAAGATGTCATGCGGCCGCTAATGCGGCCGTATGCTTCTCAAAGCTGGGTTTTATAGTCTCTGGGTCTTAGCCGTTGATGGGACCACCTGCCGCTGGCGGCAGCTGGTGGGTGTGACGCCTACCTGCTGGAAGATGGGGGGGGGGCATCTTGGTGGAGAAGGCCCAGTCCTGATCTGAGCAGGCTTGGAGATCTCAGCCCCGGGACCCGCATGACTGGGTTCCTCTGCATGAGGCTTGTCCGGATGTGTGGAGAGTGGTCTCAGCATGGCTGTGGCTGGTTCTGGAGGTCTTCTACTGCCGGGGCTCTGCTTGGGTTGGGGAGGGAAACTCAACCCGCCCCCCTCCAAGGGGCCTCGGCAAGGACAGCCATGCATGGGGGCAGGAGACTCTGCCAATGAAAAACTTAGCGCTTAATAAAGATTGATCTATACATACATATATATATATGTATATATAAATATATATGACAAAAGATTTGAATAAATATGCCTCTAAAATAGAGGCATGAATGAGTGATAAGCACATGGGAAGATGTTCAACACTAGTCACTAGCAAAAAAAAACAAAAAAAAATTCAAAGCAAAACAACAACAGGGATTGAAGAGTAAAAATTAGATGGGTGATAGCAGGTGCTGGTGAGATGGGGTGGCTGGGACTTACAGAACCTACTAGAGGGGGGGCAAGACTATATGGCCGCTGCAGGACACCAGGGCAAGCCTGCACAGATGCTACTCTGTAGGTTCATGCAAATGACGCACCCCGAACGCCGAGCGATAACACACTTCACAGCTGTGTTACAGTAGCTCCAACATAAGTATCCATAGCAGGTGAACAATAAACCCTAGCATACACATGCGGTCACCTCAGCAACAAAAGCCCAGCAACAGGAAAGCATCTCATGACCCTCTGTCCAGGGACAGGCTCATGTGCTGCCATCTCTATGAAGTTGTTGAAACGCCAAAGGCCGATGGGCTGATGACAAGCTCGTAACGTCCAATTGATAGCAAATGGGTGAAAAGGAAACTCCCAGGGGTAACGGGATAATCTGTCCCTCACTGACACGATGAGTGAGAGGCAGGCTCACGTGAGTGCTGGGCAAAAAAAAGGGTTCATGCCACGTGATGTGCTGGGCCTTGACTCAACACCCGCAGACACCCCAGGGTGCTCAGGATGCATCATTCAGCCTTGGCATGTCTGCTCCAAGGGGTTTGCAGGCCGCTGCATCAAGGGAGCTCTAAGCCACTGGTTTCAGGTTCCTTGAGGTGGAACCGGGGCACGTGGATCATTTGGGAACCTTGCCTGCACCGAGCATCTAGCCGCTGTATGTTTGGGGGGTGGTCGGAAATGGCTTGTGCTGGGAAGCCCACCAATCTAAAGGTCCAGCCTGGCCGTCCTGTGGATGATCCAGCCCACTGAAGTCAGGAAACCGTAGGAAGAATCATGAGGGATCTGGGAGGAAGAGACAGACCTCAGCTTAGGAGGTGAGGCCCCATGGCTGGGCATCTTAGGTGTGTCCCAGGAGACATCTGGCAGGGAGCCACGACCATGGGCCCTGTCACGGCCTTTCTGGCCCTTCCCAGGGAAACCGGACGGAGCCCGGCGTTCAGAGCAAGAGAGAACTGGCTTGTTCTGGTTTACAGATCACTCGGTGGCCTGGCCGCCTTGCTCTCAGGTTTTATTTTTCACCCGCAGTCTTGGGTCAGCTTTTACATGATTTTTTAGTTTAACAGTTTTTTGGAAGTCGTTACACTAGAAATTCTCCCTGATCAAGTAGATGAGAAAACCTTTAGCGAGGTGAGTCATTTGCCCAATAGTCACATGGTTAATAAGTGGGTTTGAGATCCCTAGTAAGTGACTTGGAGTCAGGAAGGTAGATACAAGATCAGTGTTTTGTGTCATTTACCGACTTCACCAAAATGGCATGTTAAACACTTAACCCCCACAATGCCAGGGAACAAACCCAAACATCACGCATGCGATTCACATGCTGTACCTGGCCCCAGAAATTCTTTCCCTCTGTCTCTCTCTGTCTCTGTCTCTCTGTCTCTCTGTCTCTCTCTCTCTCTGTCTCTCTCTCTCTCTGCCTCTCTCTCATTTTTGGGCCACATCCGGCTATGCTCAGGACTTATTCCTGGCTCTGCACTCAAGAATCACTCCTGGCAGCCTGGGGGACCATATGGGTGCCAGGAACTAAACCAAGGTTGGCCACATCTAACCTCTCTGTTTTTTTGTCTGTTTGTTTTAAAGCATTTCTTTTACAGTACTGGGGATCAAACCCAAGGTGTCACATGTGCAAGGCAATTGCTCTTATCACTGGGCTATTCCTCTGCCCCTTGACAATTTTCTAAATATTAAAAATACTGATACTGAGGACCAGAGCAATAGCTCAATGGGGGAGTACATGCTTTGCATGCAGGAGGCCCTCGTCCAATCCCCGGCACCTCACGGTCCCCCCAACATGAACAGAACCGAGCCAGGAGTACCCCTTGACTACTGCGGTGTGTGGTCCAGACTGCACTCCCACCCTGAAAAATAGGCATCCTTCCTAGCAGATGTGTTGGGCATTCCCATTTCTCTCAAGTTGTAACTTGTTACATCCTAAAAAGTTCAAAGAACTTTATTGTCATCCCCAAAGATGAGGAAGAAGCTGGCAAACTGCCAATTCTAGGCAGCAGCATGCCCCTGGGTTGATGCTCCTTGGGGGGCTGAGGTGCAAAAAGCTGGTACCAGTCCACCATCCCACCAGGCACTAGGGGTGTGGCAGACCCCAGAACGGCACTGGCTCTCCCCCGGGACCTTGAGTGAACAGGACTAAGTGCCTGAGCTGACTGCAGGCTAATAACTCTGCAGTAGTTTCATGGGTCCTCACCAGCTGCCGTGCTGCAGATGGAGACCTCCATGGCCCATGCAGTGCAGGAAGAATTTGCTGAAGGCCTGAGCTCAGCGTTCTCACCCGCAAGGCTCAGCCTCCAACACCTTTGAGGAAAGCAGGGATGCAGTGTGATTCTGCATCGCAGAGTAGTTTGGACTCCTCCTGCCCCCGTGTCAGGCAGTGCTGCTGAGAACTTTGAGAACCACATCAGCCTTTGAGACGGACCAGCAGAGACGCCCAACCTCACGCCAGGAAAACAGGTGTGGGAAGGGTGTTGCCAAGCAAAGGACCTTCCACCAGCCACAGGTTGGGGAGAATAAACACAGGTTCCTAAAAAACAAACGTCCACTTAGGTTAGGGTCTCCAGGAAAACAGGTGAAGGAAGGCAGCCATCTACATGTTGGTAGGGGGCAGGCATTGGCACAGAGGTGTGCAGAAGACCCCACAAACACAACAGGACTCTTAGCTATAGGAATTAGACAACTTTGTCGGGTTTCTTAGCATGATGGATGTTACATAGAACAGCAACAGTTTCGTTTGGTGGGGATGGGGGTGGGGGTGAGGGCCCACCCAGCTCTGCTCAAGGATTACTAGGGATCACCCTTTCCAGGTTGGCCGGATCAGATGGGATGCAGGGGTCAAACCCGGGTGGGCTACGTGCAAGGCAAATACCCTACCTGCTGTACTATCTCTCCAGCCCCAAGTTGGGTAGAATTTGAAACACGGAGTGCCTGGGATTACTTGAGGCCAATGACGCAAGCGAAGCCACACAGGAAGGAACGTGTGAACAGAACGAGAGGGAAGGGGCAGCGCTTGGGCTGGAGGTGGGGTCTGATGGGAACAGCCCGCTGCCACCTACATCAACTTCCTCTCTGCTCCCGTTCCCGTCTCTGGAGCTGAACCGTCGAACTTCGCGGCTCTCTTTCCCTGGCTCACGGTTGAACTCTGCACACCCCACTTAGAAATCCCGCTGAAACGTGTTTGAAACAACGGTTTGCCCGACCCTGGACATCAGCCGGGAAGGTCAACGGTCCCCGAGACAGCAAACAAGCCAAGTGAGATTGCAGGCAGAGGTGCAGGGAGGAGGCTGGGGGTGAGTGCAGAGAGGGCCACACGCCTGCTAAGACTGGGTGCTGAGGACGAAAGGGCTGCATGATGATCTCAGCTGAGAGCCACCTGGCTTCAGAGGACACTGCTTGGAGGAAGTGATGGAGGAAGCAGTCCCAGGAGCCCACGGCAGCCAGCAGTCACCAGGCATTGTGGAGAACACGCAGGAGGATTTGGCCTCTGAAGTGAGAACTGCTTGCGGGCGAAAAACTTAGCCCGTGGCCCCATCTGCCTGATGGAGCTGAAAATCAGGCCAGGAAAATCAAACCATCTCCTGAGGCAGGGCTGTGTCTCAGAACCCAGTGGATAGGGTGTTTGTCTTCCACACAGCAGACCCAGGCTCTATCTTTGGCACCCAGTGTGGGCCTCTGAGCCCATCAGGGGTGACCCTTGAACACAAAGCCAGGAGTTAAGTTCTGATAACCACTGAGTGTGTGTCTAAAACAACTGTAGCACTGTAGCATTGTCCTCCTGTTGTTTGTTGATTGACTCGAGCAGGCACCAGTAATGTCTCTATTGTGAGACTTGTTACTGTTATTGGCATATTCAATATGTCATGGATAGCTTGGCAGGCTTTGCCGTGTGAGCGAGATACTCTTGGTAGCTTGCCGGGCTCTCCGAGAGGGGCGGAGGAATCGAACCTGGGTTGGCCACGTGCAAGGCAAACACCCTACCCGCTGTGCTATCACTCCAGCCCAAAACAACACAAAAATAAGTACGGGAGGAGGAGGAGGTTGAGGCATTTGTCTTGTATGCAGTGTCTATGCAGTTAGAACCCCAGCACCTTCCAGGTACCTCCAGGAGTGATCCTTAAGCAACAGGAGCTAGGAAGAAGCCCTGAGCACAGCCTGGTGTGGCCTCACTCCCCACAGCCCTAGTTTTCTGGAACCAGAGAATGACTCAAAGGGCTGCGTGCACACTTTCTATGCGGGAACCCTAGGTTTGATCATCACACAGTCCCCCAAGACCTTCTGCTTCCCTGCTCACAATTTTTTTTTAATTTAAATTTTTCTTCCCTGGCCTATCTCCCTTCATGTCTGTCTTTAAGGATATAAAAAATATATATATGATTTTACAATTCTTTTTTTTAATTTTGGGGTCACACCTAGCAGTGCTCAGAGCTGACTCCGGATTCTGTGCTCAGGGATCACTCCTGGCAGGCTCAGTGGACCTTCTGGGGTGCCAGGGATGAGACCCAGGTTGACCACATGCAAGAAGAAGAAAGCCCAGAAGGGAAATGACCATAATGAGATGTCCTAGCAGGTCTGGCACTTGCCTTGTGTGTCTCCTACCGGGGTTCAATCCCCCAGATTTACTCTTGAGCACACAAAACCACAAGACAAATGGAGCACAAACTCATTCTTGTCCCCTACCTAAAAATAGTTGACCAGCCAAATACTTTCATGGGAGCCTTGGAAAGATGACTCCGGCGGCCTGTGTTGGACATGCCCGGTGCCTCATTTCACGGTGCCAGCCATCTGGCCACCATGTGACAGAGAACACTACTGCCAGGATGCCAGCACGGCTCGCTCTGACATGCAGGGCGACCATGGGCCCAGACACCGCTCACAGGCTGTGCCCACTGCCACCAGGCACCAGGAAGAGGGAAGAGCCAGGTCCGGGCCTCGAACACCTGCATGGGGGGAAGAATCCGGCATGGGTTCCCTCTTTCCCCCGACACAGGAGAAGCTGGTGTCATAGCAAGAGAGCAAGGGCAAGGCCGGCAGATGCATCTCGCCCCAGCTCATGCAGCCATGTTCCGGCCAGAAGTTGGGGCGGCGTCCTTGCTGTTCTCGTTTGTTCCCGCATGCCATCCCGACAGGCGACAGGCGTGGAAAAGGAAAAGGGATATTCCTGGGGGCTCCGTTTGGGCTCCTTTGTCTCATGTGGCTCCGGGCTGCAAGAATCTGGCTTGCTGCGCGTGGTCCACCTTCAGCTCTCATTCTTATTACTCTGCATCCTCAGTTAAGTCTGCGCTGCAGGTGTGACCCCTTTAAGGCAGACCGCAGGCCTAGGACGGGGTGGGGGGCACGGCTTCCATTAAAGAATCAACCTCCCCCCCCCTTCCTGGGTGGGAAGGAAGAATTGCCGGATGAGACTTCAGCAACCGACCTCTTCACACACAACAATTCACATTTGAAAAATGAAAAGTACAGCAAGCAGGTAAGGCGTTGGCCTTGCATGAGGGAATGACCCAACTTCGATCTCCGGCATCCCATATGCACCCCCTGCCTCCACCCCTTGGCAGGAATGAGCCTGGAGTACAGAACCCAGAACACTGCCGGCTGTGGCCCACAAGCAGAAAATAAATACAATAAGATGCATTTGTACTCCAGTTACACTGGTTCTGGTTAGTCTCGAAGTTGTAAAACCTGGGGCCGGAGTGATAGCACAGCAAGTAGGGCATTTGCCTTGCATGTGGTCAACCTGGGTTCAATCCCTGGCACTCTAGAGAGTCCTCTGAGCCTGCCAGGAGTAGTCCTTGAGCACAGAGTCAGGAGTACCGCCAGGTGTGGCCCCCAAACAAACAAACAAAAATCAATTGTAAAATCATATATATGTATTTTTTATATCCTTAAATACAGACATAACGGGAGTGTTATGCCAGGGAAGAAAAATTTAAATTAAAAAAATTGTGAGGGGGCTGGAGAGATAGCACAGCGGGTAGGGCGTTTGCCTTGCATGCGTCCGACCCGGGTTTGATTCCCAGCATCCCCTATGGTCCCCTGAGCACCGCCAGGAGTAGCTCCTAGTGCAGAGCCAGGAGTAATCCCTGTGCATAGCCAGGTGTGACCCAAAAAGCAAAAAAAAAAAAAATTGTGAGCAGGGGAGCAGAAGTTCTTGGGGACTGTGTGATGATCAAACCTAGGGTTCCCGCATAGAAAGTGTGCACGCAGCCCCTTGAGTCATTCTCTGGTTCCAGAAAACTAGGGCTGTGGGGGGAGTGACGCCACACCCAGCTGTACTCAGGGCTTCTTCCTAGCTCCTGTTACTCAGGGATCACTCCTGGAGGTACTTGGAAGATACTGGGATTCTAACCCGGGTCAGCTACGTACAAGGCAAATGCCTCAACCTTGGTCCAATCTCTTTAACCCCTCCGAAAACGTTTTACATGAAGGGTCCCTGATGAGTTTAGGATTCTGAGCAAAAAGAGGGAGGCATGGGCCCACGGGCATGACAGCTCCTAGCTGCCTCTGGTCTCTTGAGCATGTGGAAGGAAGCAAGAAAAGAGGCTGAGCTCGCCCCAGGCCAAGCTGGTCGGTGCAATGACATCACTAGATATCACTTCCTCTGCTTCAGTTCCCATGTGGCCATTGGGAACCAGAGGACACAGGGCTTCAACCACTGTCACCAGAGGGTCTCAGTGTGTGTGTGTGTGGGGGGTAGGTGGGGGTGTCTCTGCATTTCCCCCCCCCCCCCATTAGATTCCTGCATTCATCCAGGGTTGAGCAACACAGATGTGATGTGAGAGCTGTCGAGAAGGTTCCAGAATGCACATCCTAGAAATCCAGCGGGTTGGGGACAGGGTAAGAATGGTAGGAACAAGGCAGGTCCTACTCGGCTCCTGTGAGTGGACCCTTAGGGTCACCAGTGTCCCGATGCACAGTGGCCTGCCTGGAGGCCCTAAGTATACATGAGAGCCTTGGCAGGAAGTTGACATTTAAATTCCTCAGGGCCCAGAGTCCCCATCGAGGGACTTTAGACAAGAGTGAGGCTAGGCCAGAGGGACACTCCTTGTCACGTTTCCTCCCGGTTCTTGTGCTGGATTCCATCACTTCACAGCCCTGTGCTCCCTGTTGCCCTGCAGAGCCTTTTCCTCGGCGGAGGGGGCATTGCTTGGCCAACCATGCCCCCACTTCCTGCTCTAGCCGGGTCCCCCCATCCCTCTCCCATGTCCTGCTGCAGGCCCCTGCTCCTCGATCCCCCTGATCAGTTGCTCTTCCTCACCCCATGCCAGTGACACTACTTTGGGAGTGCAGTTCTGCTTCTTGGGCCCCACAGCTGGGGTCCCTTCCTGCCTCCCCCTCCCCCAGACGCCCATCTGGGCGAAGCACAAACAGACCCAGGGTGTGAGAGCAGGTGGGAGCAGCCCCTCTCAGTAGGCGCTGGGAGGGTCACCGGCTTTGGTTCAGCTGGTTATTACTCCCCTGTGAGAACCTTCTAGTATGTTTTTGCTTATCTGGGGGAGGGGAGGGTGTGCTGAGGGTCACTCTCCATAGTGTAGGGGATAATGGCACCACAGGACCGGAACCCAGACCTTCCGCATGCAGAGTGGGCGCTCAGCCCATTGAACTTGCTTCTGTAGCCACTAGCTGGTGTCTTAACTAGCAACACCTGTGACACTAGCAACACCTGTGACATCAACACACACCAGAAGCCTGGGTCAGAGGTGGTGACCAAGGTGGCATATGTCACAGTCTCACCTGTTCTCACCTGTGGCCAGGGCAACACTCAGGTTTGCATGTTGGTTGATGGCACACAATGGGATTTTTTTATGGGGTTGGGTGGGTAGGTTTAGGGGCTCTACGACCAACTATGCTCAGGACTGTTCCCTGTCTCTGTGCCCAGGAGTGACCTCTCGAGGTGCACAGGGGGCTTTATGTGCTGTTAGGGATCTAACGTGGCCGGCATTGCCACGGATTTTGGTCCATTGATGTCAGCTCAGGTGCAATGAGCCCTAAAAAAAAAAGAAGAAGAAGAAGAAAAAGTCTAGAAGGAAGGGGAAAGAAAAAAAAAATTCCAATGAAGCAGAACACTGGCTTTGAAAGCATTTAATAAGAAGTTATAATCAAACAAAAATTTTGTTTTTAAAAGAATCATTTACATTCGGTACATAAGCGAGACAGCTGAAAGCTTCCAAAATAGAAACCCAGAGCATATGTGCCCGAAACGCCACATGCTTCTCGATGCAGCCCGTTTGGGGCACAAAACATGGGGATGGTACGGCCACCAGGAACTCAGGGACACGGGGTTTCAGCCACTGCCGCCAGAGGGCCTCAGTGCAGAGGTGGGGGTGGGTGGGAGGTGGGGGTGTCTCTGTGTCTTTTCTCCCCATTAGAGCCCTGCATCCGCCCAGCTCTGAGAAACACAGACACGATGTAAGAGCTCTTGAGAAGATTCTAGTATGCACGGCCTATCCTAGAAATGCAGCAGGTTGGGGGCAGGGTAAGAATGGTAGGAAAAGGACAGGTCCTACCCGGCTCCTGTGAGTGGACCCTTAGGGGTCACCAGTGTCCAGATGCACAGTGGCCTGCTTGGAGGAGGTAGCCTTGGCAGGAAGTTGGGAACTAAATTCTTCAGGGTCCCGCAGGAGTCGCCATCAGAGGGACTTGGACAAGAGTGAGAGTAGGCCAGCAGGGGGCAGCATTTCCCCAGTGAGACAACCCAGAGGCGGCAAACCCAGAGAGGGGCGCATGTGTGTGTGTGTGTGTGTGTGTGTGTGTGTGTGTGTGTGTGTGTGAGCGAAAGAAGTGCTGTGTGAGAAATTAAAACAAAGAGCTGACAAAGCAAGCATTTGATCAAGTGTGGACTTTTTCTTTCAATCAGTTGCTGCTTGCTACGGCCAAAACGCGTCTACCTCCAGGATACCTTTTTTTTTGCTTTTTGGATCACACCTGGCGATGCACAGAGGCTACTCCTGGCTCTGCACTCAGGAATTACCCCTGGCGGCGCTCAAAGGACCATATGGAATGCTGGGAATGGAACCCGGGTTGGCTGCGTGCAAGGCAAACACCCTACCCGCTATGCTATTGCTGCAGCCCCCAGGATACCTCTTGATGTCTTCTCCACTGGCTGTAAGAAAATGCTTTCAGAAGTGTCCAACCCGACACATCATTGGGTCATTTTTGTGACTCAGCTAGTCCGACGGTGTAGACACAGCCCTAAATACATATGGGCCGCTGGCCGACCTTTGTGTTAGTCTGAGACACAAGGTCTGGGACGGGAATCTGAGACAATGCAGAGGGCAGGTACGTACCTTGAATGCGGCCAACACTGATTTCTTCCCTGGCACCCGGCGGTCCCCTGAGCATGGCCGGATGGAGCCTGAGGTGGGCTGGGTAACCGTAGCAACACAGAACCCAAGCAGCTCTAACTGCATTGAGACGTCTATTGGCCCAGAATCACCGAGAACACTACTTGGGCGACACCCCTCCCAATTTCTCTTTAATAGATGAAAGGGACACAGACACAAGACACACATCATACACATGTGCGCCATGCAGCGGACAGCCCCCACCACTATGGTAACAGGGCGGCCCCTCTTGAAAGATACAGCTCAAGGACCATAGCAACAGTATAGCAGATAGAGCACTTGCCTTGCATGCGGCCGACCCAGGTTCTATCCCCAGCATCCCATAGGGTCCCCTGAGCACCTCCCAGGAGTAAATCCTGAGTGCAGAGCCAGGAGTAACCCCGGAGCACTGTGGGATGTGGCCCCCAAACAAAGCAGAAATAAAGTCCGGCGTAGTGGTCTCAGGTCTGGCAAGAAGGGGATGAGAAAGTGAAGGTGGGGGGGTAGGGTTCTCTCTCTGCACCCCTCACTAAGCTGTGCCTGGTCAGTTGAGGAGATGTGTCCCTCGAGGATCAGGAGTGCCAGGAGTTACTCGAGATGGTCCTGGAGAACCCACAGCACAGTTGAGGCTCAGGGTCAAGGCCCGGCCACCCCACCCCCACCCCCAGGTTAGGAGAAACAGGACCGTGGTAGCTAAGTCTCCCCAGTGTGTGCCTGCAGGTAATGTGTGACCGTGGCCGGGGAAAGAGGGGTTCAGGCATGCTGCTTGGGTCAGACCTGTGGCCTAGGCTGGATCCCTAGCGGGGAGGGAGTCCAGATGCATTTCCTCAAGTCTTCAGACCTGCAGACGGCCCTGGAGGGCGCCCACTGGTGCATGCTTAAGGGACTCGGCCTGTGGCTTCAAGGGATGGCCTTCGGCTTGTTTTCTCAAGAGAGGCTAACGTCGTTCTTGCATGAATTTCTTTTAAAATTGCTCAGAGGGGCTGGAGTGATAGCATAGCGGGGAGGGTGTTTGCTTTGCACGTGGCCGACCCGGGTTTGATTCCCAGCATCCCATATGGTCCCCTGAGCACTTCCAGGAGAAATTCCTGAGTGCATGAGCCAGGAGTAACCCTGTGCATCACCGGGTGACCTGAGCACTGCCAGGAGTAATTCTGAGTGGCCCGACTGGCAACGTTCAAGCTGAAATGCTCCACCTTCAGTGCTCTCAGACCCACCCATCTCTCCCCTTCCAGTAACCCCCCACCCCCGGCCCCATGAGCACCTGCCTAAGTGCATGAGCCAGGAGTAACCCCTGTGCAATGCCAGGTGTGACCCAAAGCACTGTAGCACTGTCCTCCTGTTGTTCATCGATTTGCTTGAGCGGGCCCAGTAACGTCTCCATTGTGAGATTTGGTATTACTGTGTTTGGCATATCGAATACGTCACGGGGAGCTTGCCAGGCTTTTGCCGTGTGGGTGGGATACTTTTGGTAACTTGCTGGGCTCTCCGAGAGGGGTGGAGGAATCAAACCCAGGTCGGCCGGGTTGACTGGGTGCAAGACAAACGCCCTACCTGCTGTGCTATTGCTCCAGTCCAGGTGTGACCCAAAAGCAAAAATAAAATAAAAATAAAATTGCTCAGAGAAAAAGCAAGGTGGGGTGTAAGTTGGGAGGAGGTGGAGCGACTGACACTTGAGGCGAGCTGGGGGTGGGTGTGAGGGTCTCAGGAAGTCAGAGCCAAGGAGAAAAGGGGTCCGGGGTCCCAAGAAGGATTCAGTCCATCTGTCATTCGCCCCCCTGCGCTCCTGACTGGCCACGTGCCCTCGCTGGAAAGAGGTAGAGGGTCTCCCAGGCCCCCGAGAAATGGGAGAGAGGAGGGTTCTGGATCAGCCTGAAGGTTCTTATTCTGGATCCAGGGAAACCCGCCCCCCCACCCCGCCCACTCCACTCCCCCTCTCGTCTGGAAGTGGGAGGAGCAGACAGCCAGTTTGGGGAGGGGGAGCCGGTTCCTGTGTTCCCTGGGATCCTGAAAATGTTCAAAGAAGAGGTGGCATAGTAGGTGATGCTCAGAGATGAGACCTTGAGGAGGCGAGGGTGGGGCCCGGCCCCCACTGCCTGGATCTGTCATGGTTGCCCCAGAGATGTTCCCTCGGGGGGTGGGGTGGGCGATGCCACCCCTGACAGGTATCTCTCCAAGTCACACTGCCTGAGCACGCTTTTTCCTCCCCAACCCCAATTGCAGTTTTAGGAAGGAGATTCTGGCCAACATCCAAGCTGAAATGCTCCACCTTCAGTGCTCTCAGACCCACCCATCTCCCCCTCCCCACCCGCATGAGCGCTTTCCTGCTCTGGGGCCTAGCCACTTGCCCTGGGGACTAAATCCAAGGACTGAGGAACAGGCTGGCTGGGAGTGGGGGGCACGTTAGAAGCTGCATCATTGCCCTCACAAATCAGGGTTCCCTTCAGATAGCAGCAGTGTGGATCTGAGCTCTCCGTGGAACCGGGCAAAGGGGCACGAAGGGATTTCAGAGGAGCGAGCAGTTCGGAGCTATCGCTGTCCACTCGGGGACGTCCGCGTCTCGGCCCGCGGGGGGCTCGTTTCCAGCCCGTGGAGGCTCAGAGCAAGCCCAGCACCCGGTGCAGCATGGGCACGAAGGTCGTGGTACAGAGCCCCACCGACGTGTAGGTGACGAACTTGTAAGGCACCTCGATCTCCAGCCGCCGCCGGGCCTCCTTGTTCCTCGTGACCACCTTGAACCAGGAGAACAGCACTTGCAGCGACAGCCTCTGCACCAGCTGTCGGACCCCGAGGATCAGCACGATGCCCACCGCGAACCTGCCCAGTCCCAACAGCACGTGGTGGGGAGTGAGCATCAGGGCGTTCTCCGTGGC
Organism: Sorex palustris; assembly: GCA_028565675.1. Classification (NCBI taxonomy): domain Eukaryota; kingdom Metazoa; phylum Chordata; class Mammalia; order Eulipotyphla; family Soricidae; genus Sorex; species Sorex palustris. The sequence goes on along the minus strand of JAOXYA010004272.1, from coordinate 1,387 downwards.
GGGTCCCAGGCCACCGGGGGCGGTGGTGGGCTCCGACACCAACTGGAAGAAATGGTTGATCCAGAATCCGATGGTGGCACCGGCCCCGGCAGCCAGGATGGTGGTGGTGTCAGCCCTGGTGGGGCTGTAGAACTCGGACACTGGGTAATTGTAGCTCAGGACAAAGGGCACCACCAGGGCACACACGGGGAACAGGGGGCTGGCCGAGTCCAGGCTGTCCATGAACGTCCAGGCAGGGTAGGTCAGGACGATGAGGACCGTGGTGATGAGAACGCCACCTAGCACATCCTGCCGGAAGGAGAGGAGAGAAATACATGAGCTCAGGGTCACTTGCGCAGCGGGGAGGGTGTTTGCCTCACACACAGCCGACCCGTGCTTATGGTACCCTGAGCACTGCCGGGAGTAATTCCTGAGTGCAAGAGCCAGGAGTAAACCCTGAGCATCACTGGGTGTGACCCCAAAACCAAAGAGAAAAAGAATAAAGACTCTAAGCTGGGGTTGGAGTGATACCACAGCAGGTAGGGTGTTTGCCTTGCACGCAGCCAACCCAGGTTCGATTCCCAGCATCCCATATGGTCCCCTGAGTGCATGAGCCAGGAGTAACCCCTGTGAAATGCTAGTCAAATTCAGCCAATTTGACCCAAAGCCAATGATTAGTTAGATGGATTTAGTATATATATATGAGATATCAAATTTGTTTATTTTTGCTTTGATAGTAGTATCACTCAGGGCTCACGCCTAGCTCTGCGCTTAGGTATCACTCCTGGTGAGGCTCAAGGGACTCTATGGGATGCTGAGGGTTGAATCTGGGTCAGCCACATGCAAGGCAAGGTACCTCCCCACTGTAGTATCACTCTGCCCCTGAGATATTAAATGTATACAGATAGAAATTTCTTTGGTGGGGTCACACCTGGCTATACTCACTCAGAAGTTGCTCTTGGCTTTGTGCTCAGGGATCACTCCTGGCGGTGCTCAGGAGGCCATATGGGATGCTGGGGATCAAATTGGGTGGGCCACATGCAAGGCGAGCACCCTACTAGCACTAGATATAAGTTTCTTATTCTCTTTCAGGGGCGTGGGGACACAGCTGCGGGGTGCTGGGGGCCCACGTGGTGCCAGGACGGAGATGTGGTCTCACCAGCAAAGCGTGACTCCAGCCCTTGGAGTGGCCATCTATAATACATGCTGATGTTCCATATTTTCTTTCAGTTTTTCTACCTTTGAGAATTAAGTTTGTTTGTTTGTTTGTTTTTGGTTCTTTTGTTTTTCTTTTTTTAATTAATTAATTAATTTATTTATTTATTAAATTTTTATTAGTGAGACACCATAAGGTACAGTTGTAGACTTACAAATTTTTGTGCTTGGGTTTCAATTATACAATGATCAA
>JAOXYA010004261.1:0-14427 GCA_028565675.1 Sorex palustris | reverse complement strand
GTGACAGGGATTCAGTTAGCTTTTTAGCCCTTAGGTTTTGTCTGAAGAAATAATGGCTCTTCCAAATACAGGAAGGACTCAGTCACAAACCAGAATTGAAGAAAACTGAAAAATAAAACTGAAGAGGTAGTCAAAGATTTGATACTAAAACCTAGAATAGTTTCAAGAAAGCCTCCATATATAGTTTAGGTATTTATATAATAGGTATTGTAAGAAAAACTCAGTTAAAAATATATATAAGCTTAGGTTTGACTCTAAAAAATATTCAGTCTGTGAGCTATAAACATCCACAGTCTATTTTCATTTTAAAATGCTATTAACATATTAAAAATATACTTCGGCATATTAGGGAAAATTAGTTTTCAGATATTATTTTAATAAACCAAGTAATGGACACATTAAGTGCAATATAAGAGCTGTCTTTTTATTACTGATAAAAGTTAACAGATACAGACTAAAAAGTCAAGTATATTGGATACCTGAATATTAGGCAATGCTAAAGTGATTAACTGTAATGAGAGGAAATTTGGGAAAGGTATGAAAAAATTAAATGTGAGAAAATTAGTCATAGTGTACTTAAAATATTTTTTAAACAAAATTATATTGAAATTTAACTTACTTTCATATTATTTAGTCATTATTCTCTAATAGTTTTGCAATTCAAAATAAGGCTTTAAGATATTAGAAAAACAGAATTGTACACAACTGTGCCTCAAAAAATCAAGTACCTCAGAATCAGCTTAACTAGGAGGTGATCTATGTTCATTGCAGCAATATTCACAATAGCGAGAATCTAGACACAACCCAGTGCCTGATAACAGATGACTAAGAAACTATGGTACATCTAAACAATGGAATTTTATGCAGCCACCAGGAAAAATGAAGTCATGAAATTCACATATAAACGGATGTACATGGAGAGTATCATACTGAGTAAAATGTCAGAGGGAGGACAGACATAGATGATTGGACTCATCAGTGGGATAAAAAAATGTAGATTAATACCCAAGTACTGTGGAAACAAGGTCAGGAAGACTGGCCACAAGTAATGTTGGAGGGAGGAAAGCTAGGATAGAGAAGAGACCAGTATGCCAAAATAGTTGGAAATGATCACTCTGGACAAGAACTGAGTGCTGAAAATATGTGAAAGGACAGACATGATCACCTTTCAGTACCTGTATTACAAACTGTAATGTCCAAAAGCAGTGAAGGAGAGAAAGAGAGAGACAGAGAGAAAGAGAGAGAAAGAGACAGTGACAGAGAGAGAGAGATGAAAAGTGCCTGTTATAGATGTAGGCTTGTAGGGAGGGTCACAAGAGGGAAGCTAGGAATATGGGTGATACAGTGATATATTTATATATAAAGTTTTTTAATTAAATTAGAAAAAAACATTCTTTGATATCATAGTTTGGTAGAAATAGTGATATTTCATAATTTTCTTGAATTACCTGTAAGTGTAAATATCCATTATTATAAATTAGCCTACTTTGATAATTATGATTCAAAAAATAAAATGTATAATAAAACTGACTCTTTAAATTACATTCAACAATTACATCATCAATTATTTTCAGAAATGGCCACAATAATCTCTACCTTATCCCTTTCAATGTTACTGACCTCTTCCTGCATAGATCAAGGATGACCTTCAGATATGGTATAACCAATAAAATTAAATGATAATGGGGTCTTATAACTTTTGTGCTCATGTTTTTTTTTAAAAAAATTATACCACACAACCTTGAGATGAGGTACTTCACTTTTAAAAATAAAAATAAAAAGATTCGTTAGGCTATAAGATCATTTGGAGGGAATATCCAGGTTGAATCACAAAATAGGCCTAGATCTAGAGGAAAGATCAGTTTGGAAAATACAGACAAATAAGAATGAACAGATGAGAGCATATTCATGGATAAATTTGGGTCAAATTATTGAACCATTAGATCAAGAACAATGATGGTAATGTTAAGATATTTTGATATTGGGGAATAACAATTAAAGACAACTGACAAAGAGCAGAGAAGCTGGCAGTGAGAGTGTTAACAGAAATGTAATAAAAGTGGCGCTAGATTTTAGGCTCAGAAAGAAGGCATAGGCTGAGAAGTTGAGAAGGAAAAATGAAGGTGAAACAAACTGATAAAACTGAAGAGAGACAGGAAACAAGCTACTGTCAGAGTCCCAAAGAGTGGCACAGCCTGCTGTGTTCTAGCAGACAGAAAATGACAAAACAGTAGAAGGATGTTGCAAGTTAGATAATTTAATGCATTTTAAAAGTCTGGAAAATGTGATATCTAGAATATTGATAGAATCCATTGATTTCTTTCTGCTAAGTGTAAGAAACTGCAAGAGAGAAATAAGCAAGACCAACAGCACATACCAACAGAATTTCTAAGAAATATTGAGTATTGTGGCCTGTCCATTTATGAGAAATTTTTTAATCTTGTTTTTCTTTTTCAAACTGTTCTCAGAAAGTGGTGTTAGCATTCTTCTGCAATGCTTGTGGGATATAGGCCAAATTGACCACATGCTTTGTCACAAAACATATGTCCATAAAATCAAGAAGATAGAAATCGTATCAACCATCCTCTCAAACCACAATGCTTTGAAATGGAAATTAATCACTAACAGAAATGGGGAAGAAAACCAAACATTTGGAAATTAAACAAAAAATGATTTAAAAAAGAAAGAGTTGTCTGAGTTAAAACAAAGTGCTGTTCAAAATCCTATCAGAGTTATGATTGTCAAATAATATTTAAGATTTCAGACTTAACATCATACTTATAGGACCAAAGAGAAAGCTTAAAGGGCTGAAGTGCTTATTTTGCATGTACAAGGCCCCAAGCTTCAACAGATAAAGCTCCTTTGCACCTCCAGGTATATCCCCAGTAGTATCACTAGTTCCAAATACCCAAACACTGAATCATTTGGCCTACACAGCCAAGCTGAGGATCACCGTGAACAACTCCCAGGGATCCTGTGCATTGGTGAGGGGGCTCTACTCCTAAAACAACAACAACAACAACAACATTAACACTATGCTTATTCACTTCCTTGGCTGTACAAAGAGGCTTTCAAAAATGTTGAATGTTGATCCACAAAAGTTTACCATATCCAAAGAAGAGGGAGATGAGTCTGAAATTGTGACTGTAATTCTGTGGTAAGTAATGCATAGAAAGATAACCATTATGTTAAGAGGGTTTTCCTGGCCAAGGAACCATTTGCTTTTATGATGAGGCTTGGGACAGAAAAAAAAAAAAGGTGAGGGGAAAGTAGGTGCTGACTTTGCAAACTTTCTGCAGGCTTAAAAATCTGATATAGATATAAATTGGGTTCTTTCCATTTGCCAACTTTCTGAAGGCTTAAAAAGCTATTCATCCAAACATGAGGCATTTCTAACAGAAAGAGGAAAGTCTTAGAGAGTTTAGCCAAAAGATGTGGAGACCAGCAGATTAAGGGAGACCACAACTCCCAGATGGAAAAGTTAGTTTGTGATTAAATATTCCCTGTCTTTGAAATTAGAAACACGTGGACACAAATGCTTATATGACTTCAGTCCTGCCATGAACCACTGAGTCCTATTTTTACTCATTTTTCTTATCGTAGAGTACAGTCACCCTGACCCAGTCTCAATATTGCAAGTGGGCTGGATGAGGAAAGGGAGGAAGGCTGATAAATGAATCATTTTAGCTATAAAGCCTGGAATGAAGAGGGACCACATCAGGGAAGCTGCAGCTCAAAAACTTTGGCCACATCTGGACCAGATATAGATCATGAAATTATGGACTTGGATGCAAATTCACCTTATTTATGGAGGAAGTGCTCTTCAGAAATACGTGTATAAAGACTGATGGGGACAGATAAGAAAGGGCTAGGCAGGCATGGTTTTTGGAGACTTTTTGCAACATCTGTCGCTCATATAAATTACATCCCAGAAATGACACATCTTCAGGCAGATTCTGAAAAAAAGACCAGCCACTAGTAGCCAGCACACATGGAACTAGGGAAAAGATGCGCCTCCCTGGAAAAGAAAATATGAGAAGACCATATACCTTTTATACAATATTTATCATTTAGATTAGAACTTTAGGGACCCAGAGAGCTAGTACAGCAAATATGGCACTTGCCTTGGCACTTGGGCCCTGTTTTGGGTCCCTGAGCATCAGTAGGAAGGATCCTTGCAGTGAGTCAGGAGTAAGCTCTCAGCAGTGTCAGCCCTGTCCCAAACACCAAAAAAGAAAAAAAAAGATAAAGATTGGGTTATTTCCATTTTCAAAACTATAAATCATAAATTAATTTATAATGTATGACATGTCATATCACAACTATAATTATAAATATATGGTCTGAATACAATTGGAATAAGCAGTAATATGTATTTTATAAAATTAATTGATCTTTTGCTATAAATGATATATTCTGTTTTTAAAGAAACATTTAATGATTTGCCAGTGTTCAAGAACTGCAAGGGGTTTGCGAATGTAAAGTTGAGTGAGTTACATTCTCAACAAAATTCCAACAAAATCTCATAGTTTAATAACAGTGCCTGACTTAGATGAAAATGGCAAAATTATCTTAAGTGATAATCAGAGAACTAGACTGACAGGAATTTGAGTTAGAAAACATTATTGTCCACAAGAGCCATATAACAATAACATTAGATATTCAAAATGAATTCCCTAAATTAAATTAGATATAGAAGTCAGACAAGCACTGTGAATAAGCTATGTTTGTGTACTGTACCAGAGAATATTGCTACTAATGTAATCAGTCTTTATTCGAGTTAAATTATATTTTCTAAATGGTGGAGCAATAATCAAAGCAAATGTTAGTGTCCAGAATTCAGTGGGTAAAATATTTATCATGTATTTGTTCATCATTTGCAGTGTTAATATTTCATTGCCAAAAAACAAGTTATCGCAAATTGTGTGATTAAATAATACGTTTGTCTCACAGTATCCATCAGACAAGAGACTATGGCACACAGGTTCCTGCTGCTAAAAACAGAACTGTTTTATATGCTGTCTAATCTTTAATTTGAATATTGATTGAAAGGAAAATATTACAATGAAATGTTATCACAAAAATGAATTTATTCCCAAGGACTTGGGTCCTTGATTATTGTATATCTGGGAACAAAATTTAGGTGCGTGCCAGACCTCTATCCCCTTGACTTTATTTGATCTTCAACCTCCAACCATGGCCGCATGCATGTGGCTGAGAACCTCTGCTGTCTGGCTGTCCCTCTGTTCTTAGGTGAGGTGGAGAGGAAGTGGCCTAGCTGATGGCTTCCTCTGCTCTCTCCCACCCCCAGCCACCCCATTACATATTTTGACTGGGTAAACTTTAGGTGGGCAAGATTTAAAATGATCAACTATGGGGCCAAAACGATAGCACAGTGGGTAGGGCGTTTGCCTTGCACGTCGCCGACCCGGGTTTCATCCCCATCATCCCATATGGTCCCCCAAGCTCTGCCAGGGCTAATTCCTGAGTGCAGAGCCAGGAGTGACCCCTGAGTATCGCTGGGTGTGACCCAAAAAGGCAAAATAAAATAAAATAAAATAAAATAAAATAAAATGACCAAATAAATTAACTAGTTTACTTGATGTAATAAAATATAGTAGGAATTAGGTGTGTCTAAGATGTATGCAGCATTGCTTATTAATACCTTTATATACAAACAATATGTATCTGGGAACTTTAATCGTGTGGTATACCCATAACAAAGGAAAAAGGAGAAGGGCACACTATTCAGTGGCTTTAAGTTACACAGTTTAACTTTATTGCCTTGGAGATTTCTAGAACATTTGCATTTTATAATTATGAATCACATATGAGAGCTTGGGTAGTAACTTTGAATCTTAGGCAATTGAACATGTCACATATATTGACAATGTACTACATTTTCGCCTAGTGATGCTCTTTTCTTGCATTAAAATCTCATGAGAAATTTAAAGGGTACTTCTAGAAATTGTCGTAACTCTTTAAATTAGGAAATTTTTAAAGAAATCAGTCTTTTCCTCTCTTACACTGACATATCTCTTCTCAAAAATTCATATAGATGTAAATTTTTAACTTCTTTGCCAGTTGTCATACTTTTACCAATATCCATATCATAGCTGAGAAACATATCTGAAGTGACCTTAAAATCAATCATTCTGTGGGATTGGGGGTGGAGACAAAGTTGAGGGGGGAGGAGAAACTGGGGACATTGAGTGGTCGGAAATGTGTATTGGTGGATGGGTGAAGAACATTTTATGACTGAAACTCAATCATAAAATCTTTGTAACTGTGTATCTCATGGTGATTCATTTAAATTATTCACACACATATACACATATGAAGCTTAAATCAATTAATGATAAATTTAATGGAATCAATTTGATGTCTTTACCACTTACTCACTTAATGCCTTATAAAGATGCTGATGAAAATCAAGATGTAATTATCCAGAGTAGCAAGGGTTTCCATAGCTGAGCAGTCTACAATGTCTGATCATTAGTCAGACAAACTGGTATCAACTATGAAGCACTTATTGTATCTCCATAGCTTTAAGAGCTGATCCATAATATTTGTTCTTAAAAACATTATGGACAAATTTTTAATGACTCTGTCCATCTCATAATTTAATAAATGGCATTGTACAGTCAAATGGCAAGTTTTATTATTTAAAATATTGAAAAATAAGTTTTAAAAAATGTCTATGCTTTAAAAAAATGTTTTTGCTATCTAGTGCCAAGAACTATTTTGTTATGTCCAGCATAGCATTTCTTTTGATTTTATCAAAGTACCCAGAAATTACCACAATGCTTTCCAGAGTTAACATTTCAAGACTTTGGAATTTACAAGAAGAAAAATGGATATGAGAAAAAACACAAATTGAATGAAAGAGCCAAGAAGTTACAGTATCAATGTGTACAATTTCATTTTTGTACAAGAACTTGGAAATTCAACAATTTTATAATGGAGAGACACTTCCTTTATCGGTTTGTAGATTTCTCTTTAAGTTTATAGGTTAAATGCTAACAATTACATCATGTAAAACTGGATTGAAAAGCAAACAAACTGTCACCTTTAGTCTTGTCACCACAGTAAAGATCAGGAGATAAACAACTGCAAATATAATGAGATAAATTCTTGCTTGCTTGTTTGTTTGTTTGCTTTTGGACCATACACTCCAGTGCTTAGAACTTACACCCAGCTCTCTCCTCAGGGATCACACCTGTCAGTACAGAGGACCATATGGATGCCTGGGATCAAACTGAGATTGGCCAAGAGCAAGACAAACAACCTACCTGATATACTATCTCTTTGCCCCTAACACTTTCTAATTTTAAGGAAGTTCAATTCAAATTCATTTTACCCTTCATAATTTTGATTTCTTATGAAAAGTTAATTTGTATATTTTAGTTCATTTTCTACTTTTCACTTCCTATTTCAGGGTGGGAGGAGTATTAGGACCATAACTGGTACTGTGGTGCTTGGGGCTTTCTTTTTACTATGCTCAGGGATCACTCTTGGCAGTGCACGGGGGCCATATGTGGTACCAGGGATTGAACACCAAGTAGCTGTGTGCAAGGCAAGTGTACTCATTGTACTATCTCTCCAGTCCCCTATATATTTTTTATTGTAACATTCTGTCTTTGACCAAATTTGATGATTTTTGTGTGTGGCGAAGGAATTGACTGAGATTTTTAAGTGTACATTGTGTTTTATTTTTACCCCAATTTTATTTTTATAAGTTGTTCACAATAACATATTATATTCAATATTCCCACACTAATCCCACTACCATTATTTAGAATCTTCTCACCACCACCCAAGTGGTGCCCCAAAAGCAGGTCCTAATAATTTCCTATTGCTTCTTCTGAATAATCCACTAAAAATGATCCAAAGAAGTTTCCTTGGAGAAAAATGTGTGAAGATTGTTGTATTTCACCCTAGAGCAATTTAGCCCTTGTATAAGAGATTACTAACATGTTGTTATATGTTGAGTCTTGTGTGCTAATACATATTTATTTATTTATTGACTGAGATCAGTTGCCTTCTACCTTACACCCCATCAAATTTGGTATGCTACTCTTGTTATATCAATGGAATAGAGTATAAAAGGTCACACTCCAGGAATTGTAAAATTTTAAATAGGTTGATACAACTGGAGATGACTTTGGAGTCCGAAACCATCTCTGTAGTTTGTGGCTCGCGTCTGAGATTTATTTGTGAGTCTATGCATCATGGCCAGTTAATAAACTTATATGGTGCAAGGCACAATTTCTGGGCATGGCTGTCAGGCTCCCAGAAAGATAGGAATTTTGATAGTGTAGTGGTTATCACATTTGCCTTAAATAGTGTTTTAAAATGTAAAGCAATTATTTGTTGAAATTATAAATATGGTTCAATCCTGTTTGGCGTGATTCTTGGTATTTTCTTCATCTGTGTATTCTGACAGTTCTTCCCCTGGCTTTAGGAGTCTGCCTACATAATTGTCTTTTTCTCTGAACTGCATCTCCCACTCCCGCACCTCGTTCAGGTCCAAGAGATCGTCATACTCCTCTCTGAGTGCGTCCTTGTTTTTGTCCAGGCAGAAGGTGGCTAGGTCCCGGGAAGCGTCCCTGCTAGCAAATATCCCATAAGGGTCAGCCGGGCAGTAGAACTTGCTGCCCTTGCTCACATCAAAGACGCGCCTATTGATGGCCAGCAGGATGCGTGGCTGGCGCAGGCCGCTGAACTGGCGCCCCTTCATGCTGGCAGCCTGGGGGAGAGGGGGGCGGGCCTGCCATAGCACAGCGTTAGGACGTTTGACTTACTTGCAGCAGGCGGGCTGAGCCAGGTTTAATTCCTCCTCCCCTCTCGGAAAGGCTGGCAAGCTACCGAGAGAATTTTGGCCCTGCTGCAGAGTCTGGCAAGCTACCCGTGATGTATTCAATATGCCAAACACAGTAACAACAAGTCTCACTATGGATGTATTCGATATGCCAAACACAGTAACAAGTCTCAGGATGGAGGCATTACTGGGCCCGCTCCTGCAAATCGATGAACAAGGGAGGACGGTGACAGTGATAAATATGGTATGAACATTTAAGCCTATATATTTGCATTATGTGTGTAGCATAAATTTCAATATGTCTTCCTACCTAGAGTGCAATTAAGCAAAACATAGGTAACTATATTGCTCCTGTCTTCTTGATATTTAGAAGTTCATTTATAAACAATTTTGGTGTTTCAAAGAATTTATAATGGTGATCAGGAAGTTATTTAGAACTTAGATACAACAATATAACATTTTTAAAGAACAGAATGGTATTGGAACAACACATTGAGGGTGGAAAAAGTAAAAAATTTTAAGACTCTATTGAGTCACAAAAATTAATTACATTATGATCCAATTTTTCTAAATAGAAAAAGCGTAACATAAAGTCAGATAATGATAAGATAGAAATAATAATTAAGATAAAATAACAAATTAAAATATAGAATATTAATAAAATTTAAAACAATTCCTATTAAAATGTTAATTTAAAAACCTGTCTATAACATCAAAAAAAGTGGAAAAGGTAACAGTCAAATTTGCAAATCAATAAATATTATGAAAATTTTTATGAAAAAATATTTAAAACAAATGATATTTTTATAGTTAAAAACTTTATTATTCTTTCTTCTCCAAACTTGCTCAAAACCACAGTCCCTAGAAACTACTCTTCTACTATGATTTTGAATTTTTGATATTCTAAATATTTTTTATATTCGAAATATTCTAAATATGGCTACACAATGCAATATTTTCTTTCTTTCCCTGGCTTGTTTCAGTTAGCATAATATCTTCCAGTTCATCTATATGGCTGAAAATTAAAATGTGTCTTTTGAAAGACTGTAATTATATGGGTTATTTCTATATATTTTCTAATGATAATAATGCTGAAATGATATGAGAATAAAGACATATCTTTTTTAATTGAATCACCATGAGCTACACTTACAAAATGTTCATGTCTGAGTTTCGGTTATACAATGATCGAACACCAGCCCTCCATCAGTGTACATATTGCACCACCAATGTTCCTAATATCCCTCTCCTATCCCCCGGCCCTGTTCCACTTATCCCCCTTCCTCTATGGCAGACAATTTCCCTGTTGCTCTTTCTCTACTTATGGGTATGATGATATAATCTTTGATAAGGGAGCAAGAAATATAACTTGGAGCAAGGAAAACCTCTTTAATAAAGATATATCTTAATGGGATCAGAAATACAGTGCAGTAGATAGGGCACAGCCAACCCTGTTCAGTCTCACAACTACTAGTGCTGAACATAGTCCTCCTAAGCACCACCAGGACTGATACCAGAGTAGCACTGTAGCACTGTACTCCTGTTGTTCATTGATTTGCTCAAGTGGGCACCAGTAATGTCTCACAACAAATTGTGAGACTTGTTGTTACTGTGTTTGGCATATGTCACGGGGAGCTTGCCAGGCTTCGCTGTGTGGGCGAGATACTCTCAGTAGCTTGCTGGGCTCTCTGAGAGGGGCAGAGGAATCAAACTCAGGTCGGCCACGTGCAAGGCAAATGCCCTACCTGCTGTGCTATCCTTCAGCCCGATACCAAAGTATAGAGTCAGAATTTCTGAGCAAGCACTGCTCCTAGCAAATGTGATCTCAAAACAACAAAAAATCTTGCTAAGGTATAATTTTCTACTTTTTTAAGATGGTGGTATACTTAATGGTGCTCAGAGCTTACTCTTGGCTCTGTGGTCAAGCATCATTCCCGGCAAGGCTTGTTGGTATCATATGCAGTGCCAGGCTTGTACTAGGATTAGTTTTCTGGAAAGCAAGTTTCTTATCCCCAGTACTATCTCTTTGGCCCCATGGGTTAAATTTTAAAAGATCATTTTGGCTGTTAAATTAAGAACAGACTTAATTAGGTGCTCTCAGATGCAATAGAAATATTGAGAGGGTAGAGTATTTATCTGAGTATAATGTCATGATAAAGGTATGACAATATAGGTATTAGTTTTTAGCCTGTGAAAACATCTTAGATAGAATATAAATTGGATTTCTCAAAAAATTTTGTGTGAAATATAGGAAGTTAAGTGTAATTTTATGATTAGTTTGTCTGACCACCTTTAGGAGAAACAATCTATCAACCAAAATTGAAAAAAGCATGGAAGGAAGAAAATGAATACCAATCATTATTTGGGCTTCAAATGTCTAATAAACTTAGAGTGAAAGGAATATATTTTAGTCAAAAAACAGGTGCAGTGATCATAAATTAGAGTATAGCTACCGAGAGTATTCGATATGCCAGACACAGTAACAACAAAGTCTCCAATGGAGACGTTACTGGGCCCGCTCGAGCATAATAAATTAGATAAAAATAAACAAAAATACTATTTAATAAGAAATTGCGATCAACAAATATACAAAAATACTATTAATCTCATTACTCATTAGAGAAATATAAACTAAATCATATAATTACAGTTAACTGAAAAGTAAATTTGAGAATAGAAAATTTAAATATCATTGGAAAATTGACTGGCAAAAAATTTATATAATTGTTATTTCATGAAAAATTGGTACAAATTCTTGTTTTGAAAATATGTGTACTTCGTGTCTTTGCAATTTTATTCTTGAATCATACATTAAATGGGTATGAAATTATAATTCTAAAGCATTGTCTTATAAATTAACCTAATTAAAATTTTAATACATTACTATAACAAATTAATGAGCGAAACTATGAACTTTTTAGCGGTGTATTAAAATAAGTACGACATGCAGTTTGGAGTTAATCCATAAGCAGAAAGTGATTAAATTAAAAGTGAGTCTTATTGCATTCAAGAATAAAGTGGGTGAAATGCTGGTTTTCTTCATAGTTGAAAAAAAAAGTCATTTCACATAAGGCTTTTTCTGAAAAAAGAGCAAAAACAAAAAGAAAAGTAAGCTTCAACTAAAAAAAAGAATACAGAAATTATCAGCATATATGTTCCTAAAGTCAGTTGCAAACAAAGAAAAACTAAAGAAAAAGTGTCAAAAATGTTAAAGTAATGGATAAATGGAGAATATTTTTATCAACACATATTTTTCTATAGCTATCAACTACAGAAAGAGAAAAAGTGGAAAATCAAAGGGAAAGACTGTGGAAATTTATTATGTAGAAAGGTAGATTTCAAAAACAGTAGCAAAAACTACTTAAATTTTACGCTGATGCTCTTACAAAATAGCATGCAACAACCATATTTTAAATAAAATGCAGCATTACACAAATTATAATTTTATGTAAAAAGTGGGCTGGAAGGATAGCACAGTGGGTAGAGAGTTTGCCTTGCACACGGCCCACACAGCTGACCCCAATTCAATTCCTCTAACCCTCTCCGAGAGCCTGGCTAGCTACTGAGAGTATCTCGCCAGCACATCAAACCCTGGCAAGCTACCCGTGACATATTCGATATGCCAAACACAGTAACAAAAAGTCCCGCGGTGGAGATGTTACTGGGCTCCCCAGCAAATCGATGAAGAATGGCAGGACAGTGCTATAGACAAAGCAAAACTATGTATACAATGAACATGTATAGAGAAAGCTGGAGAAATTGTACAACTGCTATGATGGAGGAAGTATTTTCCAGCAAGACACATTACCTAAAAAGTATAAAAATAAGATTAATAGACTAGGGTTCCAAACAACACAGTAAAGACAGTTTACAAATAAGAAGTCTACAAAATCTCTAAACAAAACACAAACTGGCAAAATAGATACATCATTGAATGCTTCTAAAAACCATAAAGGGAAAGACAAGCTAAGAAAAATGGCACAATAGTAGAAACAATACTTAAAAGATTATAAATCTATATAAATTGCATTCTAATTTATTAAAACTAAAAGATACACAAATTATTGCTAATGCCAATCATTGGAGAACATGAGAAGAAACAAATTATCTTAAATGCTGTTTGATAAAGCATAAATTGTTAGATTGTGAAAATAGTAGATAATACCTAAGAACATAATACTGAAAAATTTCTTTGGAAAATTTAAATGGAAAACTCCTCTTTTGGGAAAATATTTCATTGGAAATAAAAGTAGAAATATTACTGTTACAGCTTTTGCACAAGTGTTGTACAACAATATTCCTCAAACATTTTTTCACCATATAAAATCCTACAAAAACATTTAAAATACGATTTTATGGGATTCCATTAAAGAAAATGTGCTATGTGTTTTAGGATTACAAAGCAAAAAATCTGCATGGTGATATAATTTAATTGCTTAAAATTTCACATTAATTTTATTTATGTTTGGGGTTTCCCAAGTTATTCTACAGAGGCCCGAGGGTCTATTCCAGAGATTATTAGTCCACTAGGCCACCAGTTTAATGCATGGGACTGAGCATACAGCATTACTCCAGAATCATGGGTCTGTAGTGATCCCAGTACAGTGTCCCTTGGGGAATCATGTGGCACTGGGATTAAGGCAAGCATTTAACCCTTGTACCATCTGTTAGCCCCTACTGTGTAAAACCATAATATAGGAATGTAATAATAATTTTTAAAGCATTTGGATGAGTGAGATAGAGAAAGAGACTTGCAGGTAATTTTGTTTGTGCTAAAAGCTATTTCCATGACATACTTTAGCTTTTTTGTTCTTGAGACCATTTGGTACTAAATAATATGGCATATGAGAACAGAAAATGAGAGGGGATGGTCTTTTGGTGAAGTCCACATTGCATATATTGTATTCTAGAAAGGAAGTTACGTCAACTGTTTTCATATTTTCAGTTTACGATATGTCTGAAAATTAATCCAACTTAATATCTGCTGAGTCTAGATGGTACCTGTGAAAATAAGGAATAATTTTCAACTCTGAGTTCATTTTAATTTTTATTTATTTCATTATTTTTGTGGGAAAAAAGAAAGTTTTTATTGAAACTTATTAAGAGGATGTGAGGTGAGAGAAAAGCGAGTACATGTTTGAGAACACGGGCATCTCCAGAATGGAAATTAGCAAGTAAAGAAACACAGAGACAAGCAAGTGAAATATCAGTTCAAGGGATAATATGAGCTTGAAGAACAAATTTGGAAGTTAATATTTAATAATAAATGCCATTTAAAATGCCATACATCTCTAAAGTACTTGGAGCTTTTAATTTCTTTTATGCTCTCAGTAGCCTTGTGAATTTACCTGTTTGTTGCTATCCTACAAATAAGTCAAGAGTTCTTAGTTCCTTTTCTCGCTGGAGGATCATAGGTGTTATATATCCATTACTGTGATTCATATCAAAACTTCTTGATTCCCTGTCCTTTTGCATACTTCCCCTTATACTTCTATGTGGCATCCTGTTTCTGTATCTTATTTCCCTTTATGGCCGGCTGCGATAGCACAGCGGTAGGGCGTTTGCCTTGCATGCAGCCAACATGGCCGACCCGAGTTCGATTCCTC